>VUYV01000239.1:1269484-1426131 GCA_008711295.1 Anarhynchus alexandrinus
TCTGAAACAAAAGTAGAGGTGGAAACTGAGTGGGCAGGATGGTAACATTTGCTGCATTTAATGTGAATGGCAATTATGGAACAAAATCGCTGTGAGGAGACATACCCGACCCGTTCTTAAGACAACGCAGCTATTTGTGTATCTCATTCTTTGTGGTTTGGTGAAATTCCTCCTCTGCTTAGGTAACAGCTGCAGTCTGATGAAAAAAACCAACCTCTAATGTTATGCACTTGTGCAAAACAGATTCTGCTAATTAAGAACTCCTATTTACTCTGCCTTTCATAATATACTTTAAAATGGTAATGAATACCCCCAAACAAGGTGACATCTCTTTCCGCGGCAGAAGAGTCCGTTAACCAAATGAATCTTGCAAGGGGAGTTCAACTGCTCTCCCCTCACCGCTAACATAATTCAGTTAGAAAACTGTTTATGTATTGCACACATACCAGTTGTGAGTGCTCGATCTGGGCAGTAAACATCAGGGAATGGAAAACAGCAACTGCTTTCTTCATTTAGAGAAATGAAATAAATAGCTTGCTCCAAAGGCTGACTGCATCTAATTGAAATAATTTCAGAATGTTATTTTGTATTATGCGGATAGACTGATACCTGAAAACAAATGCAGCTGAGACATAAATAATTTGCATATCAGAACAGAACTGAAAATGATCTGTGATTAATATTCAGCCCATTAAAAACTGAAATCTTTAAAATGTAAACTCTCTTAATTACTGAACCATTAACAAAGCACTGTTCACATAAAAGGAAATGCATGTATATAAAGGGCCCAGTTTAGAAGCATTTGCATATAGTTTAAGCTGAATTTTTCAAACTCTATTTAAATGCACTTACAGAACAGAGAGCAAAGGTCTAGAATAAAATTCATTTAGGAAGATAGCTGGTTTATAAATCTATTTTAACAACAGGCACAGAAACGCAGGTGTAAAGATCAAGGTGCCAGTTTTGTTTAACCAGCTACATTAAGCTGGATGTTAAACTAATTCCGTGCTTATTTAGTAGGTGAAAGAGCATATAGACAGCATCAAAGGCAGATCACTACTCCCACCACCACTCAAACAACTGCTTAGAGACCGAATCAAAAATCAAACAAGGAGCATAACAAAAGATCATATTTTAACCAAGTAAACGGTGAAAAGAGTAAATATTTAAGAGAACTGAAATAGCACTATAACTAAATAATTGTTGATGTTTCTATGATAAGTGGCTATTGGCAATGACATATGTTTATGGTGTTGTAGAACTTATCTGAGCAGGAAACTTAGTTATGCAACACAATTTCATTATTAGGGTTTTAGTATGCCGTATTTTTATATTTATTTCTAATTTACAGTCACAAAAAATAACTCCTCCTCCAAATCTTATTTAAGTGGTTTCCAAGCTACTTTTCCTAACCTACAACATGTCAAACTCACTAAGATTTAGGTTTATATGTCAGGACAACAAACCAAACCAACCTGAGCATAATTTTGAAGTATGACAAGCTTAAACACAAGCTTACGGTCAAGACTGTGATCCAAGATGTTGACATGCTTAAGGAATAAATCACTTTAAGAGGTTACATCCTAGAATCACTTGGTTGTATCCCTTTCTTTGAGATCTGGCTAGAAGTTTTGTCACCATCAGTAGAAATTTTCTGTGTAGCTTGATGGTAGATAGTAATTGGAAGACAGCCGAGACAGAAAGGGCAAGTTGGATTATCTGGTCGGGTTCCCTGAAGTTTACAAGATTACTTCAGGCTACACACCATGCCCATTATTGTCATCTCTAACCTTTTCTTAAATTTCTTGCTGTGATGGAACCTCATTCATCTCCTTTGATTTTTTCTATGTCTGGCTGTTGTTTGCCACAGGAACGTGTATTTTTCCTTCTTCAGTTTAGCAAAAGACTAAAAAGCTAACAAACAGATAGATTAGTAACATAATTTCCTGCAAAGAGAAGTATCTGAAGAAAAAGTAGAAAAGTGAGACTACTTCCCACCCAAGGAGACACATGCAGTTTGGCATTCAGTAATGGTACAATTAGCTTATCAATAATGTCATTACCATATCTAAGTAGAAGTTCTTGGGAGAGAAAGGCAATTTTTACTCTTGGCTGCTGGAATTCATAATGCAATCTGCTCAGAAATTATAGAAGCCTATTTATATTTTGTTTCCTGTCACATTTTTGTGAGAACTTCTAAACAATACTTTTCTTCTCAACACACAGACATGCTTGGTCACCCACCTCTCCCAATTTACTTCTGGGCTGATGCAGGAGCTTGAGACTGAAACTGTGCTCTATGTGTGTTCAAAGTCTGCCTCCTGTAAGAGAATCATCGAAATGCAGAGGCCAGTCGAGATGCTGAATCTACTGCTCACAGCTCATTCTCCTCAAGCCGTTCGGCACACATGCAAATAGGACTTCAGCTGAAGTTGAGCGGAATTCTGTGCAGTAAGTCACTTTTTGTTTTTTCATCCACAGTAGTTTTCTGAGTGTCCTGGTTTGAGGTAAAACAGAACCAATGAGAAATGAACTGAGAGGAAACAGGAGCCAAACATCCTACTCATTCTTGGGCATTTCCAAGTACAATTTAAGGTACAGTATCTGAACTCAGGCTCCATGTGTTTACAAAAGCGGTGGGGAGGAGGTGTCTTTCACCTTTATGCTACCTATGGATGCAGGGGCGTCCTAAACGCTTTTCCACAGGCACTGAGATGCACTGTTCTGCTCTTTCTCCAGTTTGTCTGTTGTCATCCTTAAAATGAAATAAGGGTCGGTCCCCAGAAGTTTGAACTAACCAGAGATACTGATGGTCCACACACCTGTGGCTCTTGAAATCAGAAGACCAAGACAAGAAACTGCAGTTGCCGTGACCAGCGCAGGAGCGTGCTTTCCTTGCTCATGTGCTGACAGCTGTGCTGGCCAGCTGTGAGGAAGCCTTGTGCGCCCAGCTGCCAAAAACACACCTGGGAGAGAAGCAATGTGCACACAAATGTATTTGGGTCGCTCTGTTTGAAAAGGTTCATGCCAGGAGTAGAAACTTATAAAAAGTCTCCAGAAATTAGTGGGAATCTCTTTAGATCAGGCTCTATTTTATAATTACTATGTAAGCACTACATGTTACTCCTTCCTTTTCCCAAAGAATGATAAAAATAGCCCAAAAGTTAATGTTGTGGCCCTTCACACAGGGCCCAGGTAGAGAAGAAACTGTTTTGTTTGAACACATGGAAAGCTGGTTAACAATTCTGTGAATAGGAAAGCAAAGGTTTGTGTGGACTCCGTCTGTTTCTGGAGTTTCCACGGTTAAACAATTTCTGTTTAACAAGTCTACAACATGTTTCTGCTCCCAGATAAATCAGTAACAACTGCCATACTCAGCAAACAACATCCGACACGGCAGAATACAGCAATGACTGTGCAGCACTGTCTTATAATAGGGCTTCAACTGATAGGACATAGCCTCTGGAGGAGAAAAAAAAAGTCAATAACTCCACCCACTGTCCCCATCTTCTACGCATTTTGCCAGGTTGTCAGTCAGAAGAGGGGGAGGGAGAGCATCCTTGAAAACTCTCTACCTACTAGAGTGAGTCCCTGCAAGTGCATCTTTTTAGAGGTACAGTGTGATAGGAAACAGTGCAAGTCTACAATACACTGAAGACAGAACCACTGTGAAAGAGTACTGTGCTAAATAAAGTGGAAGAAATGCTGTCAGATATATATCTCTGCTTGGATCCATATTATTTCCACCTAACTTACTCCATTTTATCCAGGAGCCCTCTTCAACGTGCAACAAGTAACCCATCGCCTGCTCCAGGAAAGCATCACCTGAGAAAACACTGAAATGCGTGCATCCCTTCAACAGGGATGGGCAGGGATTTTTCATTCCATCTTTTCCTACTCATTTGCAATGAGTTGTTGTCTTGCATGTTCGATAAGGTGGGCATGCTGCTGGTAGCGGGTCTCCTGACTGATTCTCTTTGTAAAACTAGCTTGTGGGGTCCAGCTCCGTAACACTACACTTGCCAACTTTTCCTGTCAGGGCACAGTTGGTAGGCATTTAATTTCACTAAATTGCAAGATGTCCAGTGCTGTCAGTACACCTTTACTTATTTTCTTTCTCTGTGCTCATTTACCCAGGGGTTGTTCACCCTCCAGCTCACTGTCAGAGGCTAAAGCTGAGCTTGGCCTATCCACTTGCCCCCTGAGACAACAAAAAGAGTGAAATCAGAAGACAAAAAAACTAATGGAAAAATAATGGATGAAGAATTTACCCGGGATATTTTTCCATAAGGCTGTATGATACAAGGTTAAATGCAAAACCTCGAAGCAACTGCCATTGCCCTACCGAAGTCTTTTGTGGAAACAGCTCACTAAACTGATTTCTCAAGAAGAGAAATATATTTAGAATAAGGATTCTGTGCTAGAAAACTCTGACATTATTGAATACACTGAATTATGAAATAACACTTCATCGCCCCTGAGTGAACAGCCTACTAACTGAATAAAAGAACTATGCCCATGTACTACAGAGAAAACGTAAAGAAATTTGACTGTGGTTGGAAATGATGGAGGATAGGAAAGAAAGAGGTACTCTAAGAAGGGTGAAAAATGTACTGTGTTACAAGACTTGTTTCTTTGTTTGCTCCTAATAACTTTGTCTTCAACAGTGGAGCAGGGGAAATCTTTTACGCTATGAATGCCATACGAGGCATTCTCGTCAGGAGATGAGGCTTCTCATCAGGATTAGATGGGTTGAGGTCACTTGCCATTAACAGAATATGAATTTAGAATATTCTAATTTAAATTCTCAGTCCTCCGTGTTTTCCTTGCATGTGAGATTATTCCCTATCACCTTCTGCAATTCCAGAGACTTAAATGGGACTTCTCATGTGTATAAAGGTTGATGATGTAACCCCTTTATTAAGCTACCTGCAAGCAGAAAAGCTTCCTACTTTATTTCTTAGAAAGTTCATAGAATCATAGAATCATAGAATGGTTTAGGTTGGAAAGGACCTTGAAGATCATCGAGTTCCAACCCCCTTGCCATGGGCAGGGACACCTCCCTCTAGACCAGGTTGCCCAAGGCCACGTCCAGCCTGGCCTTGAACACCTCCAGGGATGGGGCCTCAACAACCTCTCTGGGCAACCTGTGCCAGTGCCTTACCACCCTTAAAGTGAAAAACTTCTTCCTAATGTTTAATCTAAACCTGCCCTCTTCCAGTTTAAAGGCATTCCCACTAGTCCTATCGCTACATGCCCTAGTAAAAAGTCCTTCCCCAGCCCTCCTGTAGGCCCCCTTAAAGTTCTAGAATAAAGCTTAAAATAAAAGTATGATAAAAGACAATAAAATAATTGTCATTCAATCTTGAGAATGAAAAGCAAATACTCTATTCTTGCTGAAGTTTAAGTTGCTCCTGGACAAAGAGCTTCAAGCTATGACAATGTGGAAGAGGGAGTGAGCGCAGAGCAACTTGCCAGCTACTCTTGTCTCTCGGCACGCTGGGAGAGTCACCCCCCAACGACTGCAGTTCCTTTGCTCATCAGCTGAAAGACCACTGTGGCAGAATGCACAGCAGCTACAGAAGAAACCACGTGCTTTAGACTTGTTGCTTGATTTAGGGAACAAGTTACACTAGGGGGGAAGTATCTGAAGCAAAATTAAGATATTGCATGGGTTTGCTCATTGCTCTACTTTAATCTGCTTTTGCTTCTGGGGTTTCTTTTGCAGCTGCCCTAGTTTCCTTTACTTTTACTTTTTCTATTAATTTCAATTAAGGCCTCCATAGGCTTACCAGCTAACAGACTCTTTTATTATTGTTTTTAAAAAAGTAGACCTACACTATCTTTCCTATTGCCCCTAGACTATTGCAAAGGAGTGTAGAAACGTGGTCTTTCAAGAAAGAAGAGAAACTGCAGCTACTTTAGTAACTGAGTGGTGACATTTTTTTAACCTAGTGATTACACGCCAGTGCTGATCTGATATGAACTGGCTTCAGGGAAGGCGTGCTGAACCAGTAACCAAAAGAGAGATGTTTGCTTTTACCAACAAACATTTTCACATCATATCGAAATGATCCAGAAAGAGACTGTGCTTGAGATGGATTTCTCACCTTCTTTATGAGTTTCAGCCCCGCCTGGGTGGAAGGGGGAATGTCCTCTCATTACCTGGCTGCCCCACATAATTGTCTCCAACGCCTGAGCAGCCAATCCAGACTGTTCCAAAAGCAGGTAAAATGAAATCTTCCTCATCTTAGCAAAGGCTTAAGGACAGCAATATGTAGAGGCAGCTCTGCTGCATTCTCTGATGGATGAATGCACCAGGGAACTGGAGCTGAACCATCAAAAGGAAGATGGAAAAAACCAGAAATATCTTTAAAAATTTAAAGTTAGGTTTTAAGGTGGATAAAATAATTATTTGGGGCAATGAAGTCTTTCAAATGCTTTTTTTTTTTTTTTAACTTCCTACAGTTTACGAAGTATATCAAAAGAAAGAGAATTCTGACAATGTGACACAACTCTTGTAGTCATGGTGCTCCTAAGTGTGTCCCAGCTTCTAGCTACATGACATGCCTGGCACCTACAGATAAAACTGAGATGGGTGCTTAGAAAATAACGACACAGATGTAGGTATGTTAATGAGAAAGGGCAAATTCTGCTCATTTTTGTATTTATGGGGTGGTTTCGTGAAAGAGGGAAGGACTAACTGTCTGTCCTCCCTGTTTGCCCTTATCATGTCCCTGCTACCAGCCAATGGGTCTTGTCACGCTCTTCCCTTCTGCCATCTCTGGCACTTATTGGACCCTCCTTGAATCAACTCAACAACCTCAAAATAATGGATTTTTCTCTTTTCTTGGTTAGGTTAGTTTTCAGCCAAATTAGTGAATTGAATTGGCTTGTAAAGAGCTCCGGCATGTGCCAAAGCTGGTGTATGATTAGTGGTGGGAGCACCCAGCCACTTACAGGGTGAGAGAGGTATGAAGGGAGGATGAACGGGACTAAACACACATCAAGAGCATATGTTAAATGTTTCAAAATGTCTTTTGTAGCTTCACAGTCATATGAACTCAATTTTAATCAAAGTTTATATAGAAAAGTAAAGGAGAAAAGTAAACTTCTGTAGAGTTCCTTCGCTCCACAAGAACAAGGTTTGGATCTTCTCACACTTGGGCCTTTTAACATTTTAAAAAGCAAAGGTATCTATTCTTCCCACATGTCCATGAAATCTCATTTTCAGAAGAAACACTTACACATATTTACTAAATAGTGAAAGAATCAAAAGCATATTTATGTGAAAAGTCTAAACTGATGCCTGAATGATGGAAACATTGGAGTCTAAAGGAGAATTGTAGTCTAACGTCCTGGTTTGAGGTAAAACAGAACCAATTTTCTGTTCAGTAATTTTACTTTGCAGCTAAGCCTCTTCTAACTAACTGAACTCTCTGAAATTACAAGCATATTTTTAAGACTGTAGTCTTAAAAGACTGATAAGACCTGATTGTTTATAATTTATGCCAGGGAATGGTATGCAGATAGTCGCTTGCTTATACTAATTGCTATAACACCCAAGGCCAGGTCACTTTGTTACGTGCCCCGCTGGAGGGTCGGAAGCGGAAAAGCATAGTGGGGTCCCACCTGCAGGGAGGAGGGGACAGGACAGGTGGCCCAAAACTGACCAACAGGGTATTCCATCCCATCTGCCTCATGCTCAGTATAAAAGCTGAGGGATCAAAGGGTCAGGCTCTTTCTTCAATGGCCGGCGTCTGAGGAGGACTCTGTCTGTTCATCTGCCTTTGATCCCGTTACATGCATTCCTGAATCCAGATTTGGAATCCAGTTCCCATCTGTTGCTGAGTCCAGTCTGGGACTTTCCCTGTGCCTGCCAGTGATGCAATCGTCATCCTGGGAGCTTGATATGGTTTTGTATATACTGCATATATTTCATGATTTTCTTTTTAATTATTTTAATAATATTGTCATTAAATTAGTTTAGGCTTTTTTTAAAAACTCCTAAGTCTCTTTTTTCTCTCATCCTTCTCTCCCTGAAGGGAGACACTCTCCCTCCTCTGAAGGGGAGAGAAGTAAAAGAGAGCATCTGTCGTTTGTTTCAGTGGCCAGTCCAGCCCAAACCATGACAGATTTATTGGTGCCCAAGGTGGGGCTCGACTGGGGCTCAACAAGGGCTCTGACAGATTGCCCAAATAGTTTGAATTCCGGCTTGCTCCATTTAGAAAGTATCAGATTTTTTCTACAAGAGTCTTTAGGGGTTGGAAATTACAACAGACAGCTCACATCATGTCGTTCTTGGACAGAATATTGTATTGTGTCTTTATAGGGTTTTGTTTAAAGTTAGTTGATACAATGCTGCTTAACCTGCCATGTGTGCTGGATAATATATTTGCTCTTTGTGTTTGTATGAGGTGGTTTAAATGTGCTATTCTGCTGTTGTGTTTAGTTCTGATCCATACTGCGATTGATTGGATAACTACTTTACCTGCATACCCTGGGTGTCATGTAATGGTTTCTATTATGAATTACACTTTTAATTTTACCTTGGCAAAGTTTACTTCGCCCTTTAATGCTCATGGCAAACCACAACACCTCATTGGAATCCTCTTATGCCAAGAGGAGGATATGATTGTAGAAGCATTCAGTATAACCAAAGAAAGAAAAAACATTGTCTCTGCCTAATCTCAAGATCTATGACCTGAATACTCTTCTGACATACAACATTTCAGGTCTTCTCCAAGGTGTGAAGTTATAAACTTCCAGACAAATCTGAAGCCAGCATGCTCTGAACATAAGGGGAAATTTATCTTATTAAATAAGTGATTCATATATCAACAAAGATATTCAGATTTTCACATATCAATACGGTAAGTAAGAAGCTTTGCAGAAGGATGAATAAGAACAATATCATGACATATCATATAATGAACATCATGAACGATATAATGACATATCATACCAAGGGGACCCTAGCAGGGCTCACGGTAAACAACTGAAGAACAGACTTGAGTGACTGGAAAGAGCAGCAGATGGGGTAGTTTTCGGAAGCTTGTACAGAGTTTGGGAGGCTAGCTGGGAGTGCCTGAGTAATATTCAGAGAGACCTTTATCCACTAATGGAACTGACAGAAGCTGACAATTATGACAACGGTAATGAACCTGTCTTATCTATTTTAAGACACCTTGTGTGAAGAATTCAGACAGAAAGAAAAAAAAGATTATTCTTTGGTTGGTTAAAATACCATAACTTCAAGGGATTCCCTTTCTGTTCACTCTGCATGGAAAATATACAAAAGCACCATAATTGCAGAACATTTAAATAGGTCATTTAAAATAGATCCTACAAAGTGAGAGAAAAAAAAGTCCACCCTACTTTAAAGTAATTTTTTTTTAACAAAAAAGAAAGAGGATTACTTTCTATTATCTTCCATGCTTTAGAAGGCCAAGAAAGCCTGTAGATTTACTTTAGAAAGCCTGTAGATGTACTTTCTATGTCTGCTTTGCCTTGAGATTAGCCCAAATGTGACGTCTTCTTGATGTTTACAGATGCTAAGGGATCTAAGACATCTCATTTCCCCCCTTTTCAGTTTGTTCTGAAAAGACACTGGATTGACTTCATGCCTTTTTCTTATGCTATTTTGTGCTGTTTCCTCTGTTTCCAAGATCATTGCCATTATTGTATCTATTGAAGGAACCTTTCATTTGGGTTGCAGTGGATGTAACTATATTTCCTTGACAGTGTTCCAGTTAGAAATGCTGTGGTTTTCACTGAGGTCATTGAAGTAATTTTTGGACAAAGCCAAGGTGTAATGCATCTTTCACTGAAGCCAATGAAGTCAGACTCAGTTTTGTTTAAAATAATGGTGTCTGATGCTTTCCTATTTTAGTAAAAAATTCTGTGGTGTAATGACTCTTTTGAAAATAAACTTTACTTCCGTATGCAAATCAGCATTAGCTCATACTATAAGTACAAAAACCAGGTAACTAAGACCATGAAATACTATTCAAGTATTGTTTCCCTTCTCAGGTTGTAGCTTGTTAGTTTTGACAGATGCACAATGAAATGTAATAGAAGCTGAAAAGGTCTTTATCTGTATCCCTTTGGCACTTTAAAACTGATGTATAGGGGGCAGGTCAATATGGACACATGCATACAATAGTCCAAATTTCAGCTGAGGTTGGTGGTCAGTGGGAGTGAAGCTTTCCTTCAGGTTTCAACATAGCATCTATTTTTTGGGGGGGCTGCTTACCAGCATTTAATAGCATTTCTCTACCTGTACCCAAATATGATTGGGCATTAAAAAGTGCAATTTAGGAGACAGCCTACAAAACAATGAACTCAAATTTGTAATGCTCAGTCAGACTATTTATTATCCAGTTTTTGGAAGTGGTTACTCACTTGCATCATTGTTCTGCTTAGTACAGGGCTTGAGGCCATATCTCATTAACATCTTCTATTTATGGTTTTGTTCATGTGTTTGTTTTCTAAATCACGGAAGAAGACTATTTCAGTTCTAGAGATTTACTGAATAGGTGTTAGAATGTGGACATTCTTGAACCTACCAAAACCAGTATTATTATTGTAGTCCGAGATGAGAATCAGTATTCCCCAAATGCATCATAGAGGCTAACAGCTGAATTTTGTGGCCTTTTTTTCTGTCAACTTCTGTCAGCTTTGGATTTCTTTCATGAATTGACATCTTTATTGTATGAAAAATCCCTACCCAACATTTAATAATTTTGTTGTATTTCCCTGATGAGTTATTTTTTAATTAAAATAGGTATATTTAAAAGAAATGTTATTTTTTAAAAACTAATTTTCAGCAATGCTTAACGCTAAGCAGAGCTGATAATTCTAAGGTAGAAATGTCAGCTATGAAGTACAGGAGAACAGAGTAAGGAAACCTACCCCAAAACATTTATCCTGTGACTGTTACATTGTGGTGGTATCACTAGACAGTTCTTTTATAAAGAACATTAAAGATGTGGCTCTCAGATCCTTTCTCCAGACCAAAGCAGAGCAGAGCTACCATGACTGGAAAATTGAACCTTTCGCTGGCTTTATACATTCTAAAAATGTTCTGCATCTGAAAAGAATTAAGAAAGCAAATGGAAAAATGTTAACTGAAACAAGCAAGCAAACCAAGGTGTGTAATTTCATTAAAATTAATGAGAATTAGGTATGTGTTTTCTTGCCTTAATTGCCTTATTTGTATAAATAAACACTGGCTATGGTGGTATAACCTGATCAAGGATTTTAGTTCTCAAATTCCTGACTACCAATGCTTTGTTCAAGCCCCAGTTCCTGCTACAGGGCTGCACACGTCTGCCTTTATGCTGGTCTGTCTGACTAGAAAATCACATCACTTTTCTTTGTGAACTACTTTGAAGGTTTCAAGTGACAAATAACAGGGACTTTAATCCTCTCTTTTTCCAAACAATTTGTAAATCAGAACCATCAAAACACATGTGCAGTGAGAGAGTATGGCCTGTGGTTTGAAGAACATTACGGTTCACTGCATCTCTGAAGTACTTTGAGCTTACATTTCTTAGATTTCATTTCAACACCTCTCTTGTATTCCCTCCAGCCTCTTTTTCTGAAGAGTGAAGCAGCAAACACACATATACAGACTAGCACCTGATAAGACCATTTGTTAAGTAAAATTCTCATCTCCATTACAATCTTGTAGCTTCCTATCATTATGTCTAGGTTAATCAAAGACAATTACAGAGCAGTGAAGCTGCCAGAGATCTATTTGGATGCACAGAGGAAGCCCACATTAATATACACAAAGACTAGTTTTGCATCCTTTGAAATCAGTATTTTCACTGCAGTGAATGGGAGCAAAATCAGGTTTTGAGAAAGGGCAAGCAGTGATTTCTTTGGTGAGTTACTGTTCCCTTAATGGCTCCTTTAAAATGGTAAGTTTTTCACACTGCAGAAATTATCCTGCCCTTGTACATGTGAAGTAGTATTGCAGCAGTCTGGAAATGGAAAATGCCCTCAAGTGTTGTACTTGTGTACAAAACACAGTGGGTATTTGCATATCACCACACAGTGGCAGCCCTGTGATTCTCCCCGTGACCTGAATTAGGCAATGACCAGACAGCAAGTGGATGTGCATTGCCAGTGTACGGAGCTGGCACGTGCACGATACATAGTCCATGTGCAAGGAAGGCATCAAGGTGAGTAGGAGGTGATGGGGTGAGGAAGCACATTTTGCTCCTGGTATAGGCAGAGCTGCTCCAGTTTTGCATCTGCTACTGAATCCCTTAACCTGAGGCTTGAACACCACAGGAGAAGAACTCAACCTGCACTCTTAGATTTAAGAAAACCAAAGCTGTCTCTGCTTCCAGAGGGCTGGGTTTGCTCCCCATTGGTGTGCAGGATCAATCGACACAGATTCAAGGCCCAGGTTTGTATCTTAGTATGCCTTAAGCTCCTCCTGAAGGCAGGAGGTACTTAACATTAGCAACCCATTTCCCATCCCCCTTCCAGCTCCACTTAAAATCTTTATTAAGTCTTCCTGGTGTTTTGTTCGGGGTCTTTTTGTTTGTTTGTTTGGGGGGGTGATGGTTTGGGTTTTTTTTGTTTTTTTAAGAGGAGAAGAGAGAAACTATAGGTAGAAGAACCAGTTTGAAAAAACACAGATTTCTTAGTTAAAATTGGAGTCTACGATACTGTTGCAGACCACAGATTCAACTAATCTAAAACCGTGCTATTTGTAAACACCTTCCCATTGCCTGGGAAAATGGAACAGAACATGCCAGATTGCTGAGTGCTGGGGAAGAGTATTATCTGCAAGTACTTCATCCTGTCACCTCTGAGAAATGGAGGAATTGTGCTGGAAGTCAGCTGAAGTGAATGCAAATATCTGTCCTTTCCAGCTGAAGAGCCCTCAGAGCTGCTTCAGGTTTGATTGTCATTAGCCCAACACCATTTTTCCCTGCCTTCTAGAGAAACTAGAGTGGGAGGTCTGGAAAATCTCTGGAAGTGAAGTTGTCCGTTTAGGTCACTAAAAAGATTGGACTCAATAAGTGAACATGCTGATGTCACATTGTTTGTGACTAAATCTGCTTTCTGCAGCCATCTCTGTTTGGGAACGTAGTCATTTTCACAACAGCACATACTGCACACTCTTTGGAGGGCCATTCCTCTGCCTTGAGCAACAGGCCAACGCTCATCGGCAACTCGGCTCAAACTCCGAGTGAGTCAGAGATCATCACAGATCTATCGTAAAGCCTTGGTTAGTTTAAGAACAGGCTAAGCTGCCTGTCTAGATATATGAAAATTATGTAAGGGTATTAACCTCTGCCCCAAAACACTTCAGGAAGATTTTGACTCTTAAAAGTGCCTCTTTTGAAAATGCACCTTCAGTGATTTGGAAAACATTACTGTTTATTTAACTCCTGCATTAATTCCCATGAAGGAATATGCATAACAATATATACTGTTGCAGTCTCTGCTTTTGCTTTCTCTGATGTAGTATCAGCTGGATCAAACTCATACTTTGCTTCATGAAGGAAGGGGAATTGATTCATTGGTGAAAAGTGTTTTCTTCTGTAATTTCAGTAAGGAAGAACATTCCTTGGCTATTTTCATTGTTTCTTCTACCAGAGCTGACAGACTGAGCAAAGCTTAAAACATCAATGTTTTCTAATGAGCTTTTTAATACAATGTGCATTATGTTTCAACAATTCTGAATCTGGAATAAGGTAGCTGCATTTCAATATACTAATCACCTGAGTTATCAAAACAAATGACTGATGTGCGAAGACAGCTACCATTACTTCTAAGCTGCTCCATGGGGTAAAAAATCAAGAGCCTTTCAAATAGCACAATCATTGTTAATTAGGTAGGAACTTGTAAGAAGGCAGCAATGAAATTAAAATAATAACTTGGTCTAATATACTTGAAAGTCCAGACATTAATATCTGATCGGGAGGAGCTCTGAATTACACTGAAGCAAGTTCCAGAATTGGCTACTTATTATTCAGCAGGCAATCTATATGCAATATTTAACAAATCAGGCATTTGATGAATAATTGTTGACAGATCTTGTCTTCTTCACTGCTTCTCACAGAACTGCATCAGTAAGTCTAGACACAGCATATGTCTAGGAGGTCCCACAAACTTTCTTACGGTTTTGTACACTCAATTTCTGAAATCCATCAAGGAACTATTAATATTGTCCCTTACACAGAATCCCTTTTTAACAGGTCTGGAGGAAACAGAAATCTGCTAAACAGCTTCCTGGTGCTGCTATATGGAACTGTTACAAGAGCTCTGTGTTTGATTTAAGAGTATATGTTGACCTAAATTTGGTCCTCTGCAAAAACAAATTAATGATTATCTGAAAGAAGGCAACACACATGATGTAAATGGAAGTAGAAATCCCCCCTATTAATAAGGGAGAAAAGCTACTATTTTCAGCTTACACTATCTGTAATGTTTCATTCATGAACACAATTACCCGCAGCCTATTTTTCAAGTGTACATCCCTCAGATATTATTCAGTGTTTGGTAACTTTTTGTGGATCCATCTGATAAGAATCAAATTTGTTCAGATCTTGCAGAGTGTCCTCAGTCAAGATTTGGGCTCTGGGACAGAGAACAACACGGTTCTGTCGCTGATTGATGGCCCTGCAGCTAATCGACTCTAAATTGCTGGGACCTTCTGTCAAATAAACAACAGCCCACTCCAGGGACAGAACTGGAAACTGTGGAGCTAAGGCAGCATGGCCTGGACTCCAGAGCTGGAAGGTGAGTAGGCATGAGGAGGAGGATGAAGGGCTACCTATCAAGCCAGTTAGAAACAGAGCAGCTCCTGTGGGCTGTCCATGAACAGCAGGGGAAAGTAGGCTTTGCTGAAGTCAGTTTTTAAGCAGGAACTGGCTGGCTCTACACACCTAAACCAAACAGCCCCCAAGCCCATAACAGGGCTTGTTGTGAGCTAGACATTCGCCCTTGAAAGAGCTTTGAGACCTGGCACAAGGATTTTAGTTTTTGTAGGTTTGCTTGGATCCAAGCCCTTGTCTACTGTGGAATAGAAGACCATAAAAATCATTCCACCCTCCCTGTAAGTGTAAAGATAGCACTCCCCATGAGCAGGCTGGCAAGGCTACCCTTGCCACTAGCCAAGAGAAGAGCTGGTCTGACTCTGGGTGAGAGCAATGTTTCATTCCTCAGTGAATCAGCTGAATGTTTTGCAGCATAAAGTCATGGAAAAGGTGTAAAACATAAAGCTGCACAGTACTTTATCAGTTTTCACTTGACATCCTTCTAAATTAGGAGCAAAGCACTTGGATCAGGTTAGTAAGTTAGGCCACTCTGCTTTGTTTACACTGCAATTTGTTTTGTAGTCCCCCACAACATCCTTCTCTCTAAATTGGAGACATATGGATTTGATGAGTGGACTGTTTGGTGGATGAGGAATTGGTTGGATGATTGTATCCAGAGGGTAGCGGTCAATGGCTCAATGTCCACATCACGGAATGGCAGGGGTTAGAAGGAAGGGACTTCTAGAGATCATCTAGTCCACCCCTTCTGCTAAAGCAGGGTCACCTAGAGCAGGTTGGACAGGATCATGTCCAGGCAGGTTTTGGATATCTCCAGAGAAGGAGACTCCACAGCCTCTCTGGGCAGCCTGTTCCAGTGCTCTGTCCCACTCAAAGTCAAGAAGTTTTTCCTCGTGTTCAGATGGAATTTCCTGTGTTCCAGTTTGTGCCCATCACCCCTTGTCCTGTCACCCTGGGCACCACTGAAAAGAGTCTGGCTCCATCCTCTTGGCACCCACCGTTTAGATATTTATAAGCATTGATAAGGTCCACTCTCAATCTTCTTTTCTCCAGGCTAAACAGACCCAGGTCTCTCAGCCTTTCCTCGCAAGAGAAACACTCCAGTCCCCAGATTGTCTTCATAGCCCTTCGTTGGACTCTCTTCAGTAGTTCCTCGTGTTTCTTGAACTGGGGAGCCCAGAACTGGACACAGTATTCCAGATGCAGCCTCAACAGGGCAGAGTAGAGGGGGAGGATAACCTCCCTCGACATGCTGGCCAAACTCTTTTTAATGCACCCCAGGATACCATTGGCCTTCTTGGCCACAAGGGCATCTTCCTGCCTCATGGTCAACTTGTCCATCAAGACTCCCAGGTCCTTCTCCACAGAGCTGCTTTCCAGCAGGTCAGCCCCTAGCCTGTACTGGGGCATGGGGTTATTCCTTCCTAGGTGCAGGACCCTGCACTCACCCTTGTTGAACTTCATTAGGTTCCTTTCCGCCTAACTCTGTAGCCTGCCCAGGTCTTGCTGAATGGCGACACAGCCTTCTGGCATGAGCCACTTGTTGCGATAGAACAAGGGGTAATGGTTTTAAACTAAAAGGGGGTAGATTTAGACTAGATATAAGGAAGAAATTTTTTATGGTGAGGGTGATAAAACACTGGAATGGGTTGCCCAGGGTGGTGGTAGATGCGCCATCCCTGGAAACATTCAAGGTCAGGTTGGACAGGGCTCTGAGCAACCTGATCTCGCTGAAGATGTCCCTGCTCATTGCAGTGGGGGTTGGACTAGATGACCTTTAAAGGTCCCTTCCAACTCAAACTATTCTGTTTCTATGATTTTATGATCTGACATGGAACCAATATAGTACTGATAATGGTGCAACCACAGACAAAATCTGAGCAGAGAATCAGATTTCATTTTATAGGTTAGCCATTTACTGGAGCTGGCCAACATTCAGAGGGAACAGAGAAATCTACGTGTGTGTTTGTGATTCTACAGATACAGCGTATTGAATGTTATGGTATGACAATTCATCTCTTTTTTAAAAACTAATTTATGGACAGATTGCACAGAAACATGGCTTGAAATTGTTATCAGCTATTAATAGGCAAGCATTACTGATTTTGTCTCTTTTCCAAAATTGGATTAAAACATAAGCTACAGGAATGTTCTTAATCATTCAGACTCTCTCTAAATATAAGTTGTGACTGATCTTTACTGGCATCCGAAGTATTATAATTAACATACCATGATAAAAATGGTACATTTTCCACTATGAGAAGTTACTCTCTATTAATATACCAACCAAGTGAATATCTACTACATGTTACCACCAGCATAATTCAAAATAACATGCACCAGGGAAATATATGTTTGGGTTCTACCTGCCCTCTGGTATACTCCCAGTAGGGTTGTTGCTGTGTATCAGGAAGGAAGGAGTGTCAAAACACACGAAATGCTTGTGCATGCGGCTTCCTATACCGGGTCATATTTGTACAGTGTAAGTGATTCCATTCAGACCAGTGGAAAAAAGCCAAGTCCATGTTTTATTATGAGTACAGGTCTTCTTTATCCACGAGATGGCAGTCTGTTTGCCAGTTCTGTGCTAGACAGGACTGAGTACAGATGAAGCCAGCCGTAGAATACAGAAAAATAATATTTATCTTCATTCTTAATTTATTCAAAGAAAAAGTAATTTCTCATCATTTTTATAGCTGTATATTTCAGCTGTAACAAACACACCTTCTAAGAGACTAAAGTGGACGTTTTTCTTCAATGTCAGTGTAGATACATTCACAGATCCACATTTTGCCCAAAGCTGTGCATTCACATTCATTGTTGATTGGGCACAATTTCCACATAAACCCACAAATGTTACAGGCTGACTCAGAAGTCGCTGAAACTTCACAAACCTTTCAGCAGAGCTGGCAACTTGCACAGTTTAATTACAATCAGAGATAGCTGGATGTCACATTAGTCTGGGTTGTAATAAAAGTATTTTAGGAGTTATTTTGTCATATAAGATATTATGGAAGCCTCCAAAAAGGAGCCCAGCAAAGGAAATATCATAAAATGACTCAAAGACCCTGGTAGCATCATGCGCCCATTGCACCAAATGCTCCACAAGACAAACTTACAACCATGTCTGCAGTATTCATCTTTAAAGCAATAACACTTTCTCTGATGGATCATGTGAATTGATAATCTCCAGGAGAAAAACAATCTTGTTAAAAAGTAGCTAATACTGGCTGCTTTATTATAAATCATATATATAATATACATGTGCGTATATGTGTAAAATAAAGTATTGTCTGCCACACTTGGGACAATTGACACAGAAGAGCAGTTGCTATAGAGCAGATGTCTCACTCATAACAAAACATAAAAAATGGTGAGCCCTAGGCAAGGGGTTTTGTTCTTGTCATAGTTCAGTGACCCAGAGCAGTTCCCGAGCAGGTGTTCCCCACAGGCCGCATCGCAGCAGCGGCGCCGGGCACGGCGGGGGCACTTCCGCATGCAACATGCAGGGGAGAGGGCTTGTGCAACAGGCAAGTGGTGATATATCAGGAATGATAATTGGTTCCAGGGTAAAGTGTCACATAATGACTTTTCTTGGGGAAGGCGCCTCATGCAGAGTCACTCATGGTACAGCCTGTGCCCTTCAGGGTGGGAAGGAAGCCCAGAACCCCGTCAGCGTGCCCGTGGCAGAGCGGCGCAGCAGGAGAGGCCAAGCTGAACATTGTGGGCCTGGTGATGAGGGCCTGATGGCTGCTGCCGCAGGATGGGATTGATGGGCTGAGTGGGTTTCTGAAATGGGAGTTCCAGGGCAGGGGCTTGCAGAGGGGCGGGGAGGGTTGGGGATGAGGACTGGGATGGAGAACACCAAGAACAGCCACGTGCTGCACACCCTCACCCTTCCACTGCTGACAGCAGCAGCCACCACCATAGACAAGATGTCTAAGCAAAGTGCCAGCTCGTTTGCCCCCTGGGTGCCCAAGCCCTGGTGCCCTCCATACCACAGCTAACCATTTCTAGAGCCCCAGCGCAGTAGTGATGGGCCCATCTTTTCCTGTACTTGTGGTCAAAGCAGAGAACAGGTTTTTTGATGGGAAGGAAAATGTCAGGAGCTGTGAGAAGGTGTTATTCTGGCAGCAGATTGGAAACTGCTGAGCTGCTGCTGCTGTATATGGAGCTGGGAGCAGGTACAGGCTTTGCAATATATGGATACACCCTAAATTTCATACAGTTAAAAAAGGGGCTTCTTTCTTTGAGCAAAGCCATGGTAGAGCTATATCAGTATCTGCAATATGATACGGAGGAGACAGTCGTTCACTGCAATGTTAAATATCCATGGGAGGATCCCCCAATTTCTTCTACTTATTTAAACCTTTGATGTATTTTTTGGTGTCTGTGTGTAGGGAGGTCACACATAGAATGTTTAAATGCAAAGAGGTAGTAGGGAGAAATTAGGAGCAGGTGTAAAGACAGTAAAGACACAAGTATCTATATTTTCCAGGAACGAATCTATGGATTTCTTAGCAATTTTTCCTGTATCTATTTAAGTGACTATTGATACACATGAACCTTTTCTGGAGATGGAAAGATGATTACAGCTGAGGAAGAGGATATGAAAGTAAGCAGGGAAGTAATGTGGAGGGAGAGTCCAGGTGTGGGACACTGAAAGAATGGCTGCCAAGCCTCAAATCAAACACTGCACAGAGACATGAGAGAGGGACATAAATGTGATAGTTTGGGGGGCAGGGGTTGTTCTTTTCTGTTTTTTCTCAATCCACTGTCAGCTGGTGATGGAACACTGGATAAACCCCTGCCAAATAACAGCTAACTTAGTGTAATAGACATGAAGCAGGAGGGTTTCTCACACTGGGGTTTAACAGTGGCAACTGGGGAGAAAATCACCACCATGTGCTGCTGATGTCATCTGAGTTACAGCTGAGTCTAAAGACAAGACACACTCTGACAAAGAGGAACGGGTGTTTTTTCTCCCCGCAGTGGCGGGGAGGTTCTGCCTGCTCTCGCATATCCCTCCGTGGCAGGAGCAGCTGTGCTCATGTAAAGCTCTGTGCAACCAATTAATCCAGTCAATGAGAACAGCAGTATAAATATAAACTAGGTTATGCAGCTTGCATATATTTAGTATAAACTGACTTTCAGAACTATGCTGGCGTAATTCCTTTTTCATCATTGCTGTGTAAGCAGCAAACCCACACATTTAACATCTTCTGTTGAACCCTAACCTTCCTCTGTATCACTCCCTTATATTCTGAGGAAAAGCCCTGACTTGTCTCACTCTACCAAGTAACAACAATTCTCATCTACAGACTGAAGTTTCTGCTCTGAAAGCTTTTCAGCATACATTGCCAGTTCAAAAATTTTTTGAGACAAAAGCCAAATTTTCTTTCAAATAATTGTTCTGATGCATGGCTTAAACAAATCCTACCAACCAGGCGTTGCTCCCTAATGACTGGGATTAGGCACAAATAGCGGTTTTCTTCTATGAAGATTCCAGTCCCTCAAGAGCATGTAGTTTGCTTCCCCTCACCCTGCTCTGAATTTGACTTCTGGAGCCTAATCTCATACCAAGCTCCATTTTTGCTTGTTGCAAGGGATATTTTTCTAATTTTAGCCTGCTACATTTGTGTCTTCTAAAAGAAATCCAATTCAAAGACTGTTACAAAAAAGGGTATGAGAAGCTGACTTCAGCTGTCTGTGGAAGCTGGAAATCACTCAGTGTTATTGTTAGATTATTTTCCACCTTTTTACTTCTATGCTAGTCTGCATAGGAACCAATTAAGTATCTTCTAAGAGCTTCTGTAATCCCAAACCTATCTCCTCTTCCACAACAATAATAAAAATAAGAACTATTGCTTTTTATACCTAGTAACTTACATTCTGTTCCTTCCCTGGAGGTACTGTTGAAATTTGCACCGGAATATAATATTTTGCATCTTTGCTTTGCTCAACATTTTTCTCATCTGCTTACAGGCAATTAGTAGGAGAAAATCCTTCCAAGAGGGTTGAATACAAATGTTCTGTGCCTTGAATTCTGACTTTGCTCTGTGCTGAAAATTTGGGGTATTCTAGATTTGTGGCTTCAGAACACTTGTTTTTGTTTTCTCCTTGTTTTACAGAATTGCTGCTGCAATTCTGGTGGACTAGCTGTCAGAGGCATATACTTTGTTTGATATTTTAATTCTAATGAGGGTCTCAAAATTAGAACAAGCCCTTTACAGTGACAGTGAATGATGACTCACCGTATAAAAGTCTCCTAGACAGATAATTATTTAGGCATGTATTTCAGGGGATCATCCATTAGGTGTCTCAGAGGAAGAGATTATTTTTTTATCAACAGGGAAGACAAGACAGTGAGTTAAATTACCTTGAAGGCAATACTGACTCATGAGGGGTAATGGGAAGTGATTTGAGAGATACATATGTGTCCTGGCTAAATCTGGCTTTTCTTGTTTAGTATGTGGCATTTGAAGCTTGCTAATTGTCAAGGTTTTCTTGAGCATATAGCTATTTGAGACTATCTGCTAGGCCTGACTTAAGAGTTTGTTGCTTAAGGGATGAATGGTCTCAGCAGTGATTGTTGTCTGACATTGTCACCCCAGATCCCGCCTTGGGAAGAATTATGGTTGCAAGCTCAAAGGGACTACATAGGGTAACATGGTCCATGCTGCCATCAGTCGTGACTACAAACTCTGCTAGCAAAGCAGCCAGAGTAGCCCCGGGTTGTATTTATATTTCATTTCATTCATCCTGAAAGAAAACATCACAGGCTGGAGGAAATTCATGACACTTTTGAGGTGCTTGAAGATGGACTTTAAATTGTTGGCTTAAAATTGTAGCCTGAGCAATTTGACCATCACAGTGACCTTATTACATTTAGATGAGCTATTTATACATTTATAATACTACCTAGGGGCTTAGAGTATCATATGAAGTCAAACTTTGTCTTCTGTAGCTCTGGTCACCACCCACTGCAACTGGACTCAGGGGTGTTTACCTGGAGGAATTGTGGAGGCTGCTTAGGACAATTTGTGATATCTTGAGCTAGCAAAGTACACTGGAATGCGTGAGGAGGCATAAATGGATACAACACAGGTATTTCTGATACAAGGCAAACATCTATTTTCAAAACTCTGATGAAAATTTCCTCTTTCCCCATGATGCATATGAGGTATTTTTTCCTTGAATCTTGTATCCATATGATCTCACCTTTGTAGCTTTTTCCAGCATTAATCTTGCTACAAAAGTGTTGTAGGTCAGCTATCATAGCTCAAATTAAGTTATCATTCAAATACTTATAATTACTGCTGCATCAAGTTGCCAGCATATTATTTCCTCTTGTCCCTGAATTTGTGCTCTTTAAGGTTCTCCATAGAGCACAGAGCATTTCCCTAAGTGACCAGTCTTGTAAAATGACCCTCTGAGAACAACAATATGTTGCTACAGGAGGGGAAAAAGAAAAAAAAAGAGTAGTTTAATGTGAAAAAGCATGAGCAACTTTGTTACTGTTTAGTTGCCCTGAACAAATGCTGCCATTCTGAAATGAAGTTAGTGGGTGGCTTTCAGGTGATGAAAATTACTGTTTTAGAGGGTAAATTATGGCTTTGGAGCTGAAAGATCACATATCCCCTAAGCACCGCATTCCTAGAGCTTCTTAGAGCTACTACCCTGTTTTAATTTTTACATTAACAAAAGCATAAACGCTCTTCATAGGGAACTAAACCCATTAGAAAGGGCTTTTCATACTTGGACTCCCAGCAGAGACAAAGAAGTCATTATCCCACTCTACTCAGCACTTGTCAGGCCACACCTGGAATACGGTGTGCAGTTTTGGTCCCTGCATTACAAAAAAGATGTGGACAGGCTGGAGAGGGTCCAGAGAAGGGCCACGAGGATGGTCCAAGGACTGGGAAGCCTGCGATACGAGGAAAGGCTGAGAGAATTGGGTCAGTTCAGCCTTGAGAAAAGAAGGCTCAGGGGAGACCTTATCACCATGTTCCAGTATTTAAAGGGTGGCTACAAAGAAGATGGAGACTCCCTTTTTACAAGGCATCACATGGAAAAGATGAGGGGTAATGGGTACAACTTACTCCTGGGGAAATTCCAATTGGACACAGATGAAAATTGTTCACAATGAGAACAATCAGCCATTGGAATAATCTCCCCAGGGAAGTGGTGGATTCCGCAACATTGGCAACTTCTAAGATTCAGCTGCACAGGTTACTGGGCCATCTTGTCTAGACCATGATTTGCCAAGAAAGGTTGGACCAGATGATCTCTGAGGTCCCCTCCAACCCGGTATTCTATGATTTTATGATTCTGTGGCTTAATTTTAAATGCTTGCATGATCCCATATTCTGAATTTCTTTATCTAGTGTTCACATACTTTCCTTTTTTTTTTTTTAAAGCAAGAAATCTTACTTATGCTAAAATAGCCCCATAAAATACCTCACATTTGAAAAGAAAACCACATTTCTTTTCAAAGACAATGCCAATAATTGGAGCAATTATGTAACAGACAATGCTGGTATATGCAGACAGCTATCACAGATCAAATCTAGGAGCTTCACTGCAGAATAATCACTTTGTACTGTGAGACAGGAGCAAACGATATTGATATTAGGAATGGGTGAGAAAACAAGGAAGGAAGGAAGCCATATGTACCAGTGCAGTCCCTAAACAGTGTTTAAATTAGTACAAATCCAGTTGGTGATACTATTTGGTGTACACACAAATGCAGTGTATATGGTAGATCCAAGTTAGTTACAATTAAACAGATAAAAACTTGTATTAAAATCCGAAACTACTAGTTCTATTAAAGACCTAACAGAGCTCTCTAAGACAGGCTGAACAGATCTTACATCAGTACTTTGATACATTTATATGATGGTCACTGTTGGGATTACCTACGCTGTGGTGCTGCTGAAATCATTGCAAATAGCAAACACAGCTATTGCCAGACTCTGAGCAAATAACTATTTTCCTTTCTGCCAAGCTTTTCCAAGCCATAATGTCCTATTTCTCTCACAAGAATTAAAATTTACCTAGCTATGCACATGCTTGATAAAAAAACCCAAACCAAACAAAAACAAAAAACAAAACCAAACCCCCTCACAACAGTGTGTTTTCATGGAAACCAGCCTCTTCATGTACTTTAAAAGAACAGGATATTTCTAATTTTCTGTTATTATTTGTATTGTGAAATTTCAATACATATTTCTATCAAGCCCTTGGTCTTGGATATATTCTGGCTCTGGATTTAATTTCTGTGGAAAGTAATTTCCATTTTCCTTCATTTATGTAATTTTACTTTAGTAGTTTTAGTCAACATGTAAAGCCATGAAACTTCAGTAGCTATGATTAAAACCAGCAAACTACGTTACCATTTGTCCATCTTTATGTTGGGGAAAGAAATGTAAACAGCCTCTTCCTCTAGGGAGTTAAACAATCAAAAAAGTTGCACAGAAATGCTATTCAAGAATGCATCCAGAGTGAAACTACCAGTAATAACTACCACTTTCCCAATGTAATGATTTCCATATCTCCTTCAAAAGTGCTTAAAAACCTGCAGGATTTGTCTGAATGGGTTGTAGGTCAGCTATCATAGCTCAACTTAAGTTATCATTCAAATGCTTATAATTACTCATGCTTCAAAAAGAAAGAGATAATGATCTGCTTGCCTAAAATCAGGTGCATCACTTGGATGTTCCAAACCTCTTCTTAAGAGGAACCCTAGAAAGGAGACTACAGCATTAATAACAAAACAACAAAAAGATTTTACAGAGGAAAAATACTAAATCACACAAAACCAAACTATTTTTAGCAAGAGCAAAAACCTAAATAAACAAAGGCTGCTCTACATTTTCCAGATTCTGAAATTTTTATCAAAATATAGAAACTTGTAATTTTCATGAGTGAATGAAAAATGTCATTATAATGTAATAGAATAGACAATTTCAGTTGGAAGGGACCTACAACAATCATCTAGACCAGCTGCCTGACCAATTCAGGGCTGACCAAAAGTTAAAGCATGTTGTTAAGGGCATTGTCCAAATGCCTCTTAAACACTGACAGACTTGGAGCATCGACCACGTCTCCAGGAACCCTGTTTCACTGTTTGGCCAACCTCTTGGTACAGAAATGCTTCCTAATGTCCAGTCTAACCCTCCCCTGACGCAGCTTTGAGCCATTCCCACACGTCCTATCACTGGATCCCAGGCAGAAGAGATCAGCACTTCCCTCTCCACTTCCACTCTCCACTCCTCAGGGAGCTGCCAAGGGTAATGAGGTCGCCTCTCAGCCTCCTGGAGAAATCCAAACTAGATAAGCCTAAAGTCCTTAGCCGCTCCTTACAGGACATGCTTTCCAGCCCTATCACCAGCTTTGCTGCCCTCCTCTGGATGAATTCAAGGACCTTCACATCCTTCTTAAACTGTGGGGCCCAGAACTGCACACAGTGCTCAAGGTGAGGGCACAGCAAAGCTGAACACAGCAGGATTATCACCTCTTTTGACCGGCTGGTTCGGTGCACCCCAGAATGTGGGTTGCCCTCTTGGCTGCCAGGGCACACTGCTGGCTCCTATTGAGCCTGCTGCCAACCAGCACCCCCAGATCCCTTCCTGCAGGGCTGCTCTCCAGCCACTCCTCTCCCAATTTATAGTTGTGCCTGGCATTACTCCGTCTTAGGTGCAGCATCTGGAACTGGGATTTGTTAAGTTTCATGCCATTAATCATAGCCCAATGCTCCAATCTATCTAGATCCCTCTTGTCCCTCAAGAGAGTCTACAGCACCTCTGAGTTGGTATCATCGGCAAACTTGCTAATGGTACAGTCACCTCCTGCATCCAGATTGTTGATAAATATATCAAACAGAACTGGCCCCAGAATTGAACCCTGAGGAGCACCGTTGGTGACTGGTCACCAGCCAGATGTAGCCACATTCAGTACAACACTTTGAGCTCTGCCCTTCAGCCAGTTCTTCACCCAGCACACCGTGAACTCACTCATCCCACAGTTAGACAACTTGTCCAAAAGGATGCTGTGAGGGACAGCATCAAAAGCCTTATTAAAATCCAGAGAAACTACATCCACCACCTTCCCTTCCTCCACTAGGCGCGTGACCTTATCATAGAAGGACACCAAATTAGTTAAACAGGACTTTCCCTTTGTGAATGTATGTTGACTGTGCCTGATGATTGCATTATTCTTTAAATGCATTTCAATAGTAGCCAGTATAAACGTCTTCATAATTTTTCAAGGAACTGAGGTTAGACTAACAGGTCTGAAGTTCCCTGGGTCTTCCCTCATGCCCTTTTTGCAGATTGGAATAACACTGGCTAGCTTCCAGTCAGCAGAGACCTCCCCAGCCTCCCAAGACCTTTAGTAGATGATAGAGAGGGGTCCTGCCATAACATCTGCTAGGTCGTTCAGTATTCTGGGATGAATTCATGGACTTGTGAATGTTGAGCTGATACAGCTGGTCCCTTACAGTTTCAGTGTCCACAAATGGAAGGTCACTGTACCCACACTCGTGGTCCTCCAACTCAGGGACCAGGCAGCCCAAGGTCTATCAGTATTATTAAAGACTGAGCCAAAAACCACATTGAATGCCTCCACTTTTCTTCAAGTATCAGTCCAATGTTTTCTTTAGACCTCTTCTTGCCAGTAACACACTTAAAAAAGCCCTTCGTGTTATCTGAAAAAAACACTGGCCAGTTTCAACTCTAATATAGGAAATATAGAACTGCTGCAAAATTAGAAACAGAAGATAAAAATAATTCAGTTCTGTACCTGACAAACCACTAGAGTTGTTTGCATCATTTTAGTTCAGCTGTTCTGTAATATTCCAGACAACATTTGCATCTTAATGCTTAACTGGATGACCACAAAGCCAAAGCTGAACAATTCATTAACTTGTGTTTCTTTTCATTTAACTTCATTGAAACTTCACTTATCCTTGCAAAAACGTACACTGAAGCCCTGCCAGAAATGGAACAGGACAATGCCAAAGTAATCAACCACCAGAAAGACATTTGAACACAGTGAGAAAATGTCCTTGAGCCTGAACAGAAGACAAGCACATCAATAAGTGTGCAGATAACAAGAGATATAGAACTTGGTGAACACTGCACTATTTCCCTGCAGTAAGCAAAAGCTCTTTTTAAGACGTATAGCAAAAAAGAGAGAGGAAAAAAAAGGGGGGGGGTGTCATCAAGAAAGAAATACTACACTTTTCAAGAAATGTTGACCATTATTTGTGGTCTTTAT
This sequence comes from Anarhynchus alexandrinus, assembly GCA_008711295.1. Lineage (NCBI taxonomy): Eukaryota > Metazoa > Chordata > Aves > Charadriiformes > Charadriidae > Anarhynchus > Anarhynchus alexandrinus. The sequence continues at coordinate 1,296,568 of VUYV01000239.1, forward strand.
TGTGCTACCAGGTATTGTGAAGACACCATTGCTGAAATACTTGCAAGTGCTCAAAATACTGGGCAGGGGGGACATTTTCCCAGTTAGAATTGGAAAAGATTTCACAGAAATTCAAAGTGGGAATGAAGGAGGTTTAAATCTCACAGTGGTCCTCAAGCATGTGAAGGAATGGTCTGTGCAATTCAACCATCTATCCTCACACACTAAGGCCCCACTCCTACCTGGGAAGACAATGGCAAATTCAAATAGAGTCCAGTGAAAGCAAGGCTCGGAGTCCTCATAAATACAGGGAAGAAAATACTAAATTTGATGAACAGCTCCTTGATGGAAACTTTATGTATACAATTCTCATGTATACACCCAACCTTTGGCTTGACATCACAGTTGCGAATTGTTGAATTGTTTTGTTACAAACTGATGCTAATTCTAATTGACTAAAATATGTCATTTCTTGAATGAGAAAAAGGTCTTCAGCAATCCCATAAATGTAATAGAAATTCCTCTCTAATTTGTTTTGCTGAAAGCCTAGTACATTAACACCTCTTAAAAGGAAATGTACTAACAGGAGTCCTAAGAAGAAAAAATAAGAATAAAAACCACATTAAACTGCCACAACAATTCTCCTAGTTCATCAATGTTCTCTGCACGCAATGATGTAGTTCCACATAATACAAATTTTAAGAGAGAATGTATTTCCAAAAGGCTGTATTTTGTAATGCGGTGTAAACTTTCCATAAAATTCCCTAATGTGCTCTAATATATACATCTGGTAAAACTTGCTTAATAAAATTAAAAATCTTTGTTATCTGGGAAGAATGGATTCTTAACAATTGATTCAAAGTAGCTGGGGGATAATTAGGTGATAACAACAGCTGAGATATACGAAGAACTAATTACATCAAACCGATCTCTTGCTTCTTGACACTGTAACCAATATACAATCTCTGGATAAGAAGGAAGAAGTAGCAGTGATAAAAATTGCCTTTTTTTCCATTAGTAATGTTTTAAAAAACTGATGGGAAATGTATTTGTATGAAATTACCATCCGGTAAGCGTACAACTAAAAGAAAAAAATAATAATAAGCTTAGAGTAGGTATGACTGGTTCGTTGGTAAAGTGGGATTTCAAGTGGAGGTCCCTAAAGAGGTCTGTCCTCTCCTGCATTCTACTCAACATTTCATTAATGACTTTGATGATAGAATAAGGAGACACTCTCTTTAGGGACTGTGTCAAGCACTTATTAATTTATCTTCATTTTTCATTTTCAGCAAAAATAATTTATATTTGATATCCAGAAAAAGCTTTCTCATCAGAAGATCAGAGGTTACCAAAGCGCTTCATCAAAAGTCTTAGACTACAAGCTTTAAAATACAGCTTGGACAAATAGCGTAAATGCAGTTATGGCACCTCAGCCCAGTGAGATGGACAAGATGACATCTGACAAGCTGACTTTGCTGCAGTGGTCCTCATGAGAGTTCTTCATGTCAAAAGTACACAGAACACGGTGTCTTTCTAAAGTACAACTAAAAGTATTTTGGATATTAGGTAGTGTTAAAGAGTAGATGCAAGAAAGTGGGGAAAATAAAAAGGATAATTTTGAAGGCCAGTGTATTGTCAAAACTATGTGAAATCTGTACAAATCTACTACCAAGCACAATCCACCTGGTTTGCAGGCTGTCAATTTGTAAAATGTTCTTAGTGTTGAGACTTGAGTGAAATGTATGATAAAAAGAACCACTTACATTAATTTTACTGTGTGATATTACTATGCAGCACCACTCTTAGAGAAGAGAGACTTGTTTCTTAAGTCAGTTGTCTAAAGCAAAGGAAATAAAACAGCTCTCATAATGATTGGCATTCTTCTGGCAGCCTAAGGAAGACACAATTTATGATGTGATAATGGAACAGACAGAAGTCGCTGTCGTCTTTAACAGCAGATACTTGTTTTCTTGCACTTGGAAGGAACTATGAATCTGGCAGCCTGGCTGAAACGGGGAGGTAAAGAGAGGGTACCAGAAAAGTCATGGGTTTGCGTCTGCACAGGGCAGAGATTCAACAGAACTATGCAGTTACCTAACTGCTGTGCATTCATGAAAGATGTACAGTTATTCACAACACGTGAAAAGGCAAAATAAAATATCATTTGTTGTGACAAGATATCTTACTGTGTTTAAAACAGAACTTACTGTACTCCAACAGTAACAGAGCTTGTAAGGCTGAATTTATAATCTCTTTCTCTCAGATTTTCAGAATTATTGAAAAAGGTTTAATTTCACAATAGTTTTTCAGAGTACCGTGACAGATTTTTTTGTAAAGACAGAAGCAATGAATGAAAATGACATGGTTGGGACATTCTCCAAAATTTCTTTAATGCAGCTACTCATTAAACAAGAGTCTTTTTAGCGAATGACTGAGATCTGCTTTGTAGAAAGTTATGGCGTTTGCTAGATCCTGAAGAATAATTTCAATGAGCATGAGCAAAAAGACTGAATAAAATCCACTGTGTTTTGACCTGAAATTAATAAATATTTCCAGTCCAGTGCTTAGGTTTCCTTTGTATTCTTAAGTTTGAGTTTCAGCCTCAAAATAAACACAGGGGATTTAAAATCTTTTAGAATGAAACTGAAATAAGTTTCAACCCTCTTCGGACAAATATTGCCAAAATGTGGGCAGCTGCTTGTTTTTGTTTCTCGTTCAAGCTCTTTGGGGAGGTATAGTCTCTAGAATGACAAAGTATAGTACCTTTTCACCTACATATTGTAAAACTCAATTCTCCTATGGTATAGATTATTTTCAGATAATAGAATGTTAGTGTGAACTCTATGCATCTAATTCATGCATTCATTGTTCTCAACAATTTATGCTTTTGTATTGGTTTTTTTTTGTTTTAAGTAGATACATTTAGTATTGCAAAGAGATATTTTAGATAGCAGAAGTATTAGTAAAGTACAGCTTAATGCAAACTGAGTAAACATTCTATCATGTGGCCTAGACTTGGTTGCTCCCATTACCTTGAGCTGTTAAACTTCTTGCTTTATCCCACTGTGTCTTAATTAGTGGCATACAGCCACTGAGTGACTAATTCATAGATTGATGGAATGAGGGTTGCAGTAGTCAAATCAAATGAATGATATGTTGGCCTGTGGGATATAGGCTCAGCAGGGCCATTCAGAACTTGACTGCAATGATAATACGCCTGGCTTTTTTGCACAGGAACTTACACAAAACAGAATTAATAATATTGAGCATCGTCACAGTAACACAGGATAGGCCACATTAATATTTTTTTAGTGTATGACAGAGGTTAAGGGGCAAACATAGACTGTAGTTGTGGATCTGTATTTACCAAATATATACAATGTGTCTTGCTCAGCCTTCCTTATACTAAAATGATCATGGGAAAAAGGAACTATTAACTAACTCAAACTTATGGAGAGTTTGTATAAAAGGGTTGTTAACTGCCACCTTCATTAAAGACAGAAAATATTTCAAAGATGGGCAACCTTCAGATTCACTGAAGTCCCAGTGATCACCTGTGGTTCTCCAAACAAAACTTCTTGAGTTTGGAGAACAGTTTTGGAAACTTCATAGAATAGTTACTTTTCCTATGACTCTCCTCCTAGTTCATGCTCAAGGCTAAACCAGACTTTTCATAGGGAGAATCAGAGGCTTGTTTTTAAAGACAGTCAAAAGTGGAGGACATTTTGAGAACTATTTCCTAAGAAAGTTAGGTTTACACAGGCTAGATGACCATCTGCACATTAGTCTGTCAATCCCTGCCAAACAACTTTTACATCCATGGTCCAACCTCATCTAGAGTTGACAGAGATACAGAGGTCTCATCGCTTAAGCTCCTATGTGAAGATCTACAGCTAACAGGAACAGTAGGACCCACGTTCCCCCTCCAGCCAGGGTAAGACAATAGTTATTTTTCTGGCTTGCTCTCCTCCTCCCCAGGCAGCATGCAGGTAGCAGGGAGCCTCTTGGCACCAACCTGACTTGTGATGAGCAAGACCCCTGCAGAAGGGATGGTGGGCAGGGAGGTAGAGTTTAGGGGATATGCTTGTCAAGGGAAAGAGTTGAAAAGAATATGGTTATAGGGAGCTTGGAAGAGAGCTGCTTTATTATGATAAAAGAAAGTAGAAGGATGTAGTAAATGAATCGGTAAGAAACGATTGCATTAATTCACTGAGAAGCTCACCTATTTCTACAAACTAATTTACTCTCTGAAGCTAACTGTAAGCTTCAACAGCAGTGAGCGACATATATGTACATCCCAGGAAAAGGCATGTATAGCATTGTTTGAAATTTTCACACCACTCTAAAACTCAGGTAAAAGTATCAGCGGAAATGCACGAATCGGTCAGACCCCATCTCTCACAGCTCGCAGGGTTTGCTCTGGCGCTGGCCTTTTTTTATCCCTTATCTGAACGTACGGCCACTGGCTTCACACGCTTTGCAGACCACAGTCGTGACATCTCTTTGCCTGCAGAGTGCAATGCCACAGGCCATGAGAGACTCTGGAGTCTGTCTGTCTGTCTCTCTTTCTCGCTCTCTCCAACCTTGTGTAATGAAACTGGCAGTTCAGCAGTATTTGGGGCCTCTGCAGCCTCTGAAACTGGGAAGATTTTTCCTTAAATAAATGGATTTAGAGCATTTAGTTACTACGCTTATTAGATATCCACATTACGTATGGGAAACTAAAGTATCTCAACACCTCATCTGCTACACCATGGATTCAGACAGCACTGAGCTGCTGTTATGCCTAATTCTTTCAGTATTCTGCTGCAGAATTTGCTTGCATTGATAATGTAATCATTAGCCTATGGGGATTTCTGGATTTCTTGTTGTTGTTGGTTTTTTTTTAATACTCATCCACAGTGAAAAGTGCTTGATATTATTGTACAAACATAAAATAAGACCTCAAATTTGCATTTCACTCCTGTGATCTCTTATCTTTAAAGAAGGATTAAAAGCTAAGCCTCTTTACCAAAATCACCGAACATATTAATTATACACCATATAAATAATTAAATTGCACACAGAGAATAGACTTTCTGAAAGTTTCATACATACTTCTTTTTATATCATGGAAATTATTGTCAAACTAGAGCAATTTTTCTCTTAATACTTTTCATGGTGAAAGTCTATCCTGCTTAACTGTAATTTATGATAATATAAAACAAAAATTGCTAATGCTCCTAATATATAGTAATGGCAAAGTCTATTAAAGGTCCAGAATAGCGAAGAGGTTATGATCCTTATGTGCCTCTTGTTCACAGATAAGGTCAGACCATCAGCTGCTTAACTCTGACTCCACTAAAGTCCACGTAGCCTCGTCCGTACAGCAGCACTGAGGCTTGCTCACAGGGTGAGCTGAGTCACAGCAGTGTACCCATTAGAAACTTAAAAAGAGAGTAACCACCAGCATATCCCTGATATCTGGAGAAATGTGTTAAAGGTATCAGAGTTGGGGAAGTAGAAGGAGACAGAGAAAACATTATGACCGTAATGCAGTAAAATATTAATATTTCTAATGTAACCAGTAGCCTTCAGTTGCCCTTAAATCACATGGAGATGCCCCTACTCATCAGCCATTTTATAGATGTATGACATTTGCCAAAGTAAGCTGCCCAGAATTACTTTTCTCAAACGATCATTTTCACATAAGTGATTATAACTTTGTTGTGTTTTTATTCTTATTTTAACATGTAAAAAAGCTATTTTCTGGAGCCAATTTACTTGTAAACCCTATTAGAAGATGACTTGTATATTTTGAGATTTGTGTATTCCTATTTTCTGGATTTTTGTTCTTTATTTTTGTAGAATAGGATTACTTCAATTTAAAGGAAAAGTTGCTCAGAGAGCTATCCTGGTCAAAGAAGAGTGGAAGCACCCACACATAATTATAAAACCAAAATTGGAAATTTCATCATACAATCTCTTCAGCAGTTAACTAATATACACTGTCTACTTAGCCTCAAAAAAATTTCATTACTGACTTATGATCATCTCTCTAGTAGATCGTTTTCTTATTTACCTGTCTCAGCAGAGATTTATAAGCCTGACTGTAACATTTGTCCTTCCAGCTTTCCTTTGTCCCCATCTGTGCTAGATGGCTTTTCCTGGGAGTCTGTCTCACATAGTCATTGTCAACTGAAGGAGGTAGAAGAAAAGAGACAGCTGACAGTTAAAGATACTGACACAGATTCTTCTTGTGATTATGCCAATTTTACAGTAGCATAATGCTATTGACCTCAGTGCAATTCATTGTAGCTATTGACTTCAGTGCTATTGACTTCAGTAGTCCTAGTTTAGAGTGTTGTGAGGTTAAAATGAGGGCAAGTGTATGAGTCTATGAGAAAGAACAGGACCCCTGGATCCCACTGTTTTGTTAACTCATCTGTGAAGTGGGTATTTATCTATGAACTTTAGCTACCGTATGCAAATTCCTTTCATGTTTTCAAACAGAGGATGTTAGGGTCTTACCCAACCCCAAAGTTAGAATTTCCCCTCTGAAACTTATCTGCAATTACTTAATTAGGTAGGCAAATTACATTTAGAAATGTAAATAAACAATTTTTCTGAATATTCCTTGAAAATTATAAAAACTGAGAATACCATACCTAAGTGCTTTTATGCACGTGCTGGTTTTGTGACTGGAAAAGCAGTATAGATGCCAAAGGGCATATTCTCCTATGGAGTTCCCATTGACAATAAGGGGCAACCTGCACACAAATAGAGGAGAAACATATTGATGCATATTCATATGAGTAAATTAATACAGAGAGTGATTGTTTTCCTTTTTTCTCCAGAAGTTTCCTGCTCTTTTCAGCTGCAGATATTCAATTTTCTTGTATGAAGAAAGGGCTTGTAAGCTAAAAAGGGCCATGGCAGGCCAAACAGTGAGATGGAAACTGGCCAGGAACAAGTCCCATAGCTGTGTGTCATCTCGACCGAGACATAAGGACACAGTTCTACCCTCTTGAAGCTGTGAAAGAATTTTCTGAATTTTTAGCACAAACGGAAGTTACAATTCTGTCCATATCTCAGATATGCATATTTTGATTAACTAAAGGCATTTGGCAGATCCAGTCAAAACATTTATTTCCTGCCCCTGACTAAAATACAATAGCTGTGTAGTACTGAACAGCTGTTGAGCTCTATAAAAAATGGATGATAGTTGTGTATATAAACATGTTTCTCTTTCATTGGTTAGTGAAAGAATAAAGAAAGTAGGATGTAAACAGGAGATATGTTATCAATAAACAGCAATTTCCTGATTTTTATTATCCCATTCTTTCCTGCGTCCCTGTCAAAAATGTGAAAATCATCTATCATTTCCTCCAAGCTCAACAAAAAATATAATAAAAAGAACTTTCCCTAGGGGCAGAGTTGCTAAAAATCACTTGAACATTTTCAAATGATCACCAGAAAAATGAGGCGCTCAAAATACAACAAAGATTATAAACCTTTCCTTTTACAAGACATTTGTAAAGGATGTATTCTTATTGTAAGTTTTACAAGTATAACTCTCAGTCTCTTCAAGGTTTTGTAGCGATCATACAATTATTTTCCTTCATGTCATTTTGAATGAATTCCTATCTAGTTTATTGTTAATGCCTTCCCAGAAGTGTGAAGTATGGACTTATGATTTCTCTCTATAAAAATGTAATGGATCTTCTCCTTAGTAACAATTCTCTCCAGTAAATGGCTCAGTGTAGCTGCTGCTTTACTAGAAGACTATATTCTCACAGCTAAGTGTACCTGATTTCGAATTCTGATGCTTTGCATAGTATATGAATGAATAAACACAAATCTAATTATCGTGCAATATACATGGGATCTAATCCAAATCAATACATCAAGAGGCTTCAGAAGGAGTGAGATAAAGTTTTTGTCTTATTCTTTCAGACACTTTATGCAGTTTTCCTACTAGATGCCTATGAATTAAAAAAGCTATTTTCTTCATAGTAAGCACAGTATCGATCATGTCAAACAACGCCCTATAATTCTAACCAGCTGTGTGTATAGCATTTATTTTTCTCACTCATCCCTTGCAACAATGATATAGGTCTATTTTTTGTATTGCTGTAATTTTTAAGAATGGTGCTGATTTGAAAATTATGTTGCCCATTTACTGACGTGTCATTTCATTAATATTAGTGTCATATGTGCAAATAGCACTTTATAGAGTAAATAAAAAGACAGGACTGTGTCCTCTATGGATTTTATGATATGGCTTTTCCGATATTTTGTGCAACAGAGCAAAGATAGGCAAAAACTGTTATATCGGATAAGACCTGTTATCCATCTGATACCAGTATCCTGCCCCTGAGATCATTTTCAAGGATACAATGGCTTCAATTTAAACATTTTTCATCCATACTTCCTGAACTGGTAAGATATGACTATCTGAGCCCTCCTACCAGAACAAACTTCGTAACACTTCTGTGAGAGAACTGGACCTGAGTCACCAATTGTAAGACAGAGCAAACCACAATCATTCCCTCTTCCCACATTAGAAAAATGGTTTCCATTCATGGCCTGCACAACTTGTTTGCCCAGATCAGCAAAAGCAGGTATATAGGTAAGAAAATAATATATTATAAGGATAAATAATGCTGAGCATATAATAAAATACTATTTTGTAGTTATGATTTTACAAAGGAACTTAAGTATTTGAGATCCATCTCATCTTTACAGAAGGAGAAAGAAACAGAAAAATGTAATTATTTTTGTCTTAGGCAAAATAACATTCCAAGGTTGAAAATATAATGAAGAGTGGTGTGACTTTACAACAGCTTGTAAAGTCATTTATACCAGTGTAGATGGAAGCAATGTGACTGCAACTTCTTGGGAGTTTTCCACGACTAGTTTGGTCTCATGTATGTGATATCTCAAGGCAAGATGAAAAGCACACACATTAGCCATGAGACAACCCTTTTTCATATCACCTGTGCCTGAAGTGAAGAACCCCTCTGTTTGCAACCATCCAATGCTTAAAAGCAGCATCAATAAGATCAAAGGATGTCTGTTGAAATCTTCTTTAGAGTTGAGTGAAATACTTGGAGATTTTGAGGTACAGGTTTTGAAAGTTTTGGTGTAATAAAAAAGCAAAGTCGTTGGCAACCTACATAACATTGCTTTCCTACCCAAAATATTGCCCCAGATCCTCCCTATTGTTTCTCCTAAACTATTATATTTTTCCTCACTAATGTGCTTCACTCTCAGTCTAATAAGCATAAGCTCATCTGAGCAGAGGCTGCTGATTTATATGTTCTTATAAAATAGTGTACCTGAGTAACTACACTCAGCTTGTAAGAAGCATTGCTAGTTCTGCAAACAACTCCATAGGTGAACTTAATGAGTGCTACGGAACAGCTGGTAAGAAAGTAATTTTGATGGCAAACTCAAAGCTGGGACTCAAACAAAAATTTTACTCATTTGAATGCTCCTGTTGACTTCAGTGACCAAGTAATATTTACAGAATTGCTCCCTTGAAGAACTGATGGTCTTAACATTTTAAGCATTCATCTCACTGCACTGCACGGGCTGATTATTTATTTTTTTAAGAGAGCATTTTTTTCCTCATTATTTATTGGAGTGTCCCTACCATAGGCAAGCAAAATCAATGAGCCTTTTGATTGGAATTGAAAAAATGGAAAGGGGAGATGTGATAAAAGGCCAAATTCTAACAATATGCCTGCAGCTATATAAGTCACTGCTTTTAGATTAGATGCAATGCCCGTGTCACAGCTCTGTATTCACTTTTAATGCTAGGACAGAAATCACACATTTGGTCATCCATGACAAACCATACTTGTTAGTTCTCCTGCTATTTCTTTTTTTTTTTCCTCTCCTCTGTATAAGAGGTAAGATGTCGTCAAATAAGCTAGGGCTGCAATTATTTTAGTAAATGGAATCCAATGTTGATCTCAATGCATTTTTGAAATCTGGAAAGTTCAGAATTTGTATTATTGCTTTTGCTTCAAAAATCTCATTCCTACTCAGTTGTGGGCATAAGATACTGTTAGCTACAATTCAGTGAAATTTTCCAGGATACAATAACACTGAACTGTCTCATTCAATAACTGCATCTAGTTTATTCTTGGATAATGAAAATGTCTTTGATGATTCATTACAACTTTCCTTTGTTCTTTGCATGATATCAAACCATTACATGGAAATTATCTGAAACTATTGCCTGCCAGCAACTTGGCAATCGCTGAGAAAAGGCAAGAAGATCTAATGCACAACCTATATAGTATGTCTCTGAAGCTATTCCTATGTAGCTATGGCAGCATAAGATTATTAAAATACAAAATGATTAATGTTTATAATATGACTTAAATTTAGCAATGTGAGACGTGAACTTTAAGATTAGTTGAAGTCTCGCTGATTAAAGTAGGCTTCATCAGGACCCTCACAGACAGAGAAGTAAAGGAGTGACTGCATTGAATTACAAAGAAACCCAGGAGCCAAACGTATCCATATAGATCTGTTAAGTCATGTCAGTCAACTTGCAGTGTCAGATGTCAGTAAAACTGATTGGGAATTTTTCCACATAAGTATTATTCAGTGGGAAGTGTACATCCTAATTTTTTTTTTTCACAAGATGATAAAATATTTCAAATACAAAATCAATTCAAAATTGACTGAAAAGCAAGACTAATGGTGTGGGGTTTTAGAAGGACTTAATTTAAAATATTTATATTTCTTGAACTACACCAAAAATTCTGAATCTGTTCAGTCTTAAACTGTGTCTGCCCATTGTGCCACAGTATCTCACATATGTTGTAACCTGGGTTAATGCCTCTACTTGTCTCGAGGGCCAGGACTCTCTGCAAATGGACAACATGCTTTTCTGTTTGCTACTTCATAGGAATCATGTGTGCAGAGCTGCACCTGTGACCTTTGTTGAGCCCAGCGTCCATGGGGATTGTATCCATTCTCTGGGGACACGTGTGTTGATATGTCAGTGATTTTGAGGTGCAATGCAGCTTAACATGTTTTGCAGCAAAGTCAAAAACATCATCATTGACAACTGCTTGAGACAAAGGGTAAATGCAATTAGCAAACAAGAATTTGCAGATAAATAGTCTTACCAAGGCAGCATAAGTCAAATTCTCTTTGGAGTGAGTATCAAATTTCTATTTGATGGCTTGAAAAGTGCAGTATCGCAAATATTTCAAAAGCTGTTAAACATCAATAAGATTTTTCTGCTGCACTTTGCGTTGCTTTTAAAACCTGATTTTTTAAATGAACCTGAACTTCTAATAAAAAGGACCTCAGAAGGGAATTAGACTTTGAAGGGGTTGACTGTACATGAGGCAGTTCACATTCTAGCAAGAACTGTGCTGTGGAGACACAGGCTTTGCTGAAGTCAGTAGCAGAGTTCCTTTCTATTTCAATGCAGTCAGGATTTCACCTTGTTTTTTTATTGCCTCTTTTCTAATGACAGTCTGGAAGACTATGGTAAATAATTGTCATAACTGCCAGGAAGAGAAACTAGAGTGAGCACTGAACATAAGAGCACATATATTCTCGAAAATAGTCCTTGCGCATAAAAACGTCTAATAAAATCTCTTGGAAGTGCTCAACAGTGCAAAGGAATCCTGATGCATTTTTCATTAATAATGAGCATCAAGGAAGAAGACAATTCAAGCATTAAGTTGAAACCAAGACGAAAGGCTTTACAAAAGGAGTAAAGTCTCACATTTGTTTGGAACCTAATCTTGCATTCTTTAGCACAAGAAACTCTCAGTGATCTCAGCAGAAGCTTGGCAGTTGGGCATGCAAGGAATGCAGGACTGTGCTCTGGAGTGATAAGCCTAAAATAATAACGGCTTCATTCTTCAAACTTAGTCAAAACTTCTCAGATGTTCAAAAGTCAAATGCCAGCATGAAGAGGAAATAAATTTTCATTTTGCCATTTAGAAATCCACAAGTTTTCCTAGAATCTCACCAAATGCCCATGTCTACTTCTAACATGAAGTGTAAGACTTCACACTTACATTTCTGTAATAATGAAGTCCCTAAACTCATTCTTCAGCCCCAACTGTGGTGTTCCACTTGGAGCACATGCATCTTGTTCTTGGTACTGCTTCGATTTGGGGCCAATTATATCCTGGGCATGATCTGGACCCACCAGAAGGCTGAGATGATAAACGTACAGTATGTCTCCTTGAATGTAATCTCACATACTAATGGTGAAGGATTTTTAGTTATGCCAAATATTCATAATACCCAAGAAATCATTACAGAAGCTGAACTCCCATCTAAGTCTACCGCACAAAGTCCAGGTCTTGCAGAAAGGACATCCTGTGCCACATCCATCGTAATAGAGAAGGTCCATATCCATGACCAGGGAAGACATTTCTAAGATGTTCTTGTGATGATGAGAAGGTCCAAATTCTTCATTCCAAGTGGTAGGACTGAATTTGTATCTTGAAATAATTAAAAATTTTGAAAAAACGCTGCAGTTTTTCTCACTTTTAATTTTGGCATGTGCGTACTGATAGCAGATGCTCTGGATACCACAGCTTCGACTGCTGGAGCTAGAAATTCCTCAAGGTATTCTGGAAGCACCAGTATCTTTATTTTTTTTTTTTCCAAATAATTTTAGAGGCATATACAATCTGCTAAAGACAGGATGAGGAAATACCCAGAAAAACAACCATTTCTCCCTATCCATAGGCAAAATAAAGTATAAACACAGCAACACAAATGCAGTCTTATATCAAATGAACCATGTAATGGCTTTGAATAGCATGTGTATGTGAATGAGGTGTCTGGTAATTGGTTATAGAAATAAGTACATCTAACCAGTTTCTACCTTGTATGACTGATGTAACACAATGGTAAGCCAGGCAGGTTAGCACTTAATTGCCAGGTTACAAAGCTGAGAAATTAAAACACCAAGGAGAATTCAGTTTTGGTTTGTTTGACAACTGTGTTCTTTTGGGGCTAGAACAAACCATAGAAAACCAACACATTTTATGTGACGTATCAGACATAAGACTGCGTGATATATCTTACATATGAACGTAAAAGTAAATTGTACTTGCATTGATAGGTGACCTTAACTCAATTCTGCTGGCACATTCAACTTACATGCAGCATTTTAAAAATATGCTAAATTCTGATACAATACCTAGGTGAATATTGATCCTTCATCATCACAGAGAAGCATTGTGTCATTGTTCTAGTTATAGAGGGGGGGTAAAAAAAACCCCACCTCTAAGCCACCATAAGACTCAAAATAAAGGTAATTGATTTTCTAGGGATAAAGCATTTCCTTTCAAGGAACATAGAAGTCTATATCCTCTGAGCAGCTTCTGGGTAATGGATGCATCCTTATACCATCTCACTACTCTCCTGAGAGCTGGCTGATCAATGTGTTTTATTATAGGATGATTTCTCTACTACATCTGAAAGATGTCAATACTGCATGAAGTCATATTGAGGAAGCTCTTTTCAAAAGCCTCTGCAGCTGTTCCTTAAACTGGTCAATGTCTTACCTCTTAAATTCTTCTCCTGAAACCAACATGGCTTCATTTGGGGTAAGATACTATTCACCATAAGTAGATCTTCATGAACATGAAGAGAGCAGACAGAATTCAAAGAGGAATAGTATATTGTATTGAATGTATGTTAGATTTTATTTCTGTGGCGTACCTGGGTGTTGCTCCCCAATGTCTATACTTGTATTTTCTGTGGTGTAAGGTATTCTTAAGATGAAACTATGTTTTGAACATTTCTATCATGGCTGTATTTTTGCCAATATCATTAATGAACAGTTATTTTGTACCTGGTGGCAATGGCGCAATGACACATAAAAAAATAATAAACTGGCCAGCTAGGCAGCCAAACGTATTACAAGAAGACTTTTTTGTGCATTAGGCTTTCACTATACATACTAATATTAGGTATAGTAACAGGAAATAATGCCAAAATGTATCAAAAACCATAAATGAGGACAGTGAAATACCTACATTGAAAACACAGTGCCCATAAAAGAGAGTTTTCCTCTAATCCCAGAAGAAAAGAGCCAAAATCTGTTAAGGTGTGAGCAATGTCGGATAAATAAGCAAATGCTGTTCACTTAGTAATGCTGATGAATTCAAAAGAGGAGCTTTGATAACTTCTGTGATGGAAGACTCCTTCTGCCAAGTGGCAGAATCAAGACTACTGTGAAACACTGCTATGAAACAATAATCTAAAACACACAGTGGTGGTGTTTCTACGACACTGTACTCCACACAAAGAAATAAGTACAGTCGGGAAAGTAAGAGGTATCAAATAAGTCCCCTCCAAAACTGCCAACCTGAGATCACATTTTGTGCAGCACTGCATTACAATTGGAAACATAATGAGTAGGATAAGGAGGTTTTTATCACAACATGACCATTTCAAGTCAAGTCCAACTTGGCAGACCATGAGCCAAAACCACTATGATCTAAAAGTATTTGATATGAAATAATTTAGCAATTTCAATCTATGACCTAATGGATATTCATATATAAAACTTTTGTTTAACTGGCACTAACAAAATCCCTGCTACACTAATGCAGCAGTGCAGATTGAAGCATGTGAAAAATTGCTCCTGGTGATGATCCCATTGGGAAAATATAAGGCAATTCACCCACAGGTTTCTTTGGTGGCCTGAAAGGCTGAAGCAACACAGATTATCAGGCATTCTTTGAAAGGAAGAATTCTCACAAATTTGAGAGAAAGGGAAAAAAAAAAGTAGTCTTTGAGATATTTTTAAAAATCAAAATTCCATTAATCTTTACAGCAAAAACACTGTAAGAAATGATGAGCCTCAGGGCTTTCTGCAATGGTCTTGCTTACAGTGTCTTTTATATTCATTGCATTCTGCTTTCACATCAACGGTACAGGAACAAGCAATGTGCCATGTTTTATTGTGTCTTATTGTGCCATCATTATGAAACATAAGAAAGCTGAATGAAAGGCATTATTGAACATATTTTTGTGTTATAAATGCATGAGTTTGACAAAATGCTGCAATCTGCAAGACTTAAACAGCTACATGTAGCAAATGGAGTTTTAATTAAAAGAAAGTCAGAGGCTGAAAATGACGCCTGTAGATAATGGTTGTAAAGGGGCACTTAGAATATCTTAACTCAAATCTTGGTAAGGGACATGTTTCTTCACCTTGAGGATCCATTCACCTACTGAGAGTATATCGTCTGTGAGGTTGCCTGCAAGGTAAAAGGTCAGCGTCATTTCCTTGATATGTTGTTCTTGCTTCCCCAAAAGTGCACGCTGAAGGATTTAGCGCCACAGGAATTACCAGACTTTTTACACTGTGGGGAACTCAAGCACATCAAGCCCCTTAGGAAACCCTCTAATTGGGCTTCCTACCTGCAAGGATCTAACTCCAGAGCATAACTTGCTACCAAAGTCATGGAGCACGGACTGCTAGCTACAGAGAATCAAGCTTATCAAGCCTCATGAAGCTCTAAATAATTATTTTGGAACTAAATCAAAAGATTGGGACTCATCTTAAAGACAACCAACTAAAAAAAAAGCAGGAAAGCTGCATTAAGTTGTAACCTGTATCAGGAAATAAGAACATTCTGATTATTCATTCAAGGGGTTCAGTTTTTTTCCAGTCAGATACTCAACCTATGCAATGTCATATGTACGTCATTGCTTACAGCCCTTATAAATGTTCATGAATATCCTCTGATTAATTTCTACCCTTCCCCAGTCAATTGGGCTTCACAGCTTTGGGTTGGGAAGGTGTTCTATGGAGCTATACAGCAACACTTATTAGAGAGAAGTATATCATTACTTGGTCCTCTGAATCTTTTTGGTGGAGAAAAGATGATGGTGTTTATAAACCTTTTTCCAATGATGTAATTTTTTTTTTTTATATGATTGAGGTTAAAAATATAAAAATATTTGAAGGCAGTAGAAAAAGAGAGTTACTTAATTAGCACTGAAAAAACCTTCTTTATGGGTCAGAAAAAACCTAAGAGATAAAGGCCTTGTGAGACAAAGAAATCATCAAATAATTACAGATGGGATTGATTATCCAGTTGCACAGATACAGGCAGTACAATCTCACTGCAAGAAAAGCCACAGTGCAGAGGTGATTCTTTAGATTGAGACACTGCAGTTGGTTGGATACCCTGGCAATGTTTCTTATGAGGGTACAGACACATGAAATAACATATTTTTAACACATGTTAATGGTAAACTGTATTTACCAGTTTCTGTTGGTATTTCTCCCTCCTTCTTTTTGATCCTTTTGTTTCATACTCACTGTGTATTTGGTTTTATTTAGACAATTCACTGATCCACTTTTTACCCTTTAAAACAGTCATTGAAAAAAAAAATCTAGAAGTGAACCTGTAAATATTGTTCTTCTTTCCCTTGCTAAACTGAAATACTCAAATCCGTGCTAATCTAGTGGGTTGTCAAGTTTGTCTATTCCATTCGTGACACTGGACAGTTGCCTAGATAAGCCGGGGACATCCAGACTCAGAGCCGGAGCAAGCCATGGTGCAAGATGGAAGGGAGATTATGAAATCCTGCAATCTATAGAAGACCTGGAGTACAAGGTAAATGGAGGAGGAGTTCAGCTGTAAGGGACACGGTAGTACTGAAATACTGGTCAGAAGAAAAAAAAAACACAACAAAACTTTCAGCAGCAACTTTCAGGAGACCTGATAAACACGCGGGTAGGGTTAGTACAGCATGCAGCTTGGGACAAAGGTGGATAAGAGGTGTTGTGGGACTTGCAAGGATAGGAAACATTTTGATTGGCTTGTACTATAAGCAGTTGGCTTTTTCTTGGTTGACTTTAAAAAGCAAATTGATTTTAGATATATCTGAAATATGGAAAACAGTGTAGTTAGAAGATACCCAAGTTAATGTTATATGAGCTAGTCTGGGTAATGAGAGCTGCATAGCCATGCCAAAACAGAGATCAGGAAGATTAATTTACCTTAATCTTGGCAAGGACTCCCAGTATACAAGACAGCTCATTTAAAACTCAGGTATGGGTACAGTACACTTCAGTCTGCAGTGTAGACACTTTTCTGCTGTTACGATAATGAAGAATAGAAAATGGGATCACTATTGAACCTACATGCTGTAGTTAATTGTGCAGTGGCGGATTCTCCATCTTGCAGAAGTTGCAGTTCAGAATTAGACAAGTCTGTGTTAGTTTACACATCTACCCATGTTTTTGGTTTTTGGTTGTGGTTTTGGTTTTTTTTTAATTCCAAGTCTAAGCAAATCTATCCTTTCCAACAATTGCCAGATACCACAATTCCCTGTTGTGCATCACATTTTTCCTTCCCCACCTTAGACGACACTGTGGTGTTCCCATCAGAAAGCACTGATTCACTCTCTCAGCCTAGGAACGCGTTACTAGAGGGAAAAAATAAAGGAGAATCACTTTTCAGCTGATGGTACCTGTTCTGAAAATCAGAGCAATTGTAAAGATGAGAGTTCAAATACATGAAAGGACCTGAGTACATAACTTCAATAACACTCCTCAAAATCCTGCTGAATTTACAATGATCTGTGCACCTAAGGTTTTCTTCCATTTAGTTTCTCTGTGGGGTCTGATCCAGCAGGCAGACTCAGAGCCCACCCGATGGGCACTTATGAGAGTCAGCTTCACAAGAGGCACAGTAACCGTTCAAAAAACCAGGAAAAGATGTTATATATGTACATATATATACCCACATATGTATGTCTATATATGTATGCATCCATACACATTAGTCAAATGGCTATTTATTTCTTCAGAAAAGGGGAGAAAATGTTTCTATGTTTTACTTTATATTATTTTTGGGTTAAAGGAAAAAAAAACACCATCCACAAAACCACAAAGCACGTTTTGGTGTCCAATGAGTCTTAGTTGCTTTGGCATACAGGAGAGCTTCAAGGCTGAACAGGGCTTAAAACCCAGGTCCTATTTCTTTGCGGGTGTCTGTGCTAACCACAAAGACTTTTTACAAAGGTAACCACAGCATCATGGTGCCAGCTGTGATACTAAAAAAGCTGTGAGCTTAGCTAAGCTAAGCCTTTAAAAGAAGTGATGTGAGTGTTCAGATGCAGAAAAGTGCCCGAGATGCTAAATATGCCTTCAAACTTATGCATTGAAGGGGATGCTTAAGTGACTCAGAGCTGCAGATCTCATTCCAGAAACCACACACGTGCAGTGACGCTTGATTCCCATAGTGGACCAAACTGTCTTTTTGGACTGAAGAAGCGAGGTAAGGAAGGAGGGGGGAGGATTATTACTTTCAGGTCATTTTGAGCAATAAAACTTTTTGGCTTAAGGTATCATTAAGCAGGGAACATAAGAATAGAAAACCCAACAACATAAATATTCACTCAGACTAATTAATTAGGCACCACAATTGCATGGTGTTGGTATCAAATACTTTCTGTCATCAAATTTCAGAAGAACTTTTATCTTGCTTCTGTACAAGAATAAGGAAATGCAAAGAGCATAAATATTTCAAGCTGCTTATAATTAAAACTTCATGTGTTTGGCATGAAACCACTCTAGCAAAGGCGGCCAACTGTGTATTAGTTATACTGCCAACGTGTCCCCCTTTCATGTTAACAGCTGGGCAGTAAACATTGTGTGGCACTGCTTTGCCACAAAAAATATTCTCAGCATGCTTGTGTTCGTCATGAAATCTTGTCATTTGTACTGCGCATTAATATTAAAAGCAAAATGTGAAATGTTCATCAAGGTCTCCCCCAGCCCTCCTTTTTTGTGTGGTTTTTTTTTTTTGGGGGGGGGAGGGGGGAAATAACCAAATTCTGCAAAGGAAGCAGTAAAAATGCTTCACCTGACTGATGGTATGAGTGACACTCTGCATGAGGAAAGGAATAAAGGGCTGAAATCACAGAGGGAATTAAATGATGTTGTAATGAAGATGCACTGTAATATGAAAGAAGCAGCCTGATGGAGCTCTCATTTAATTTAAACAGCACAGGACAAATTCTGCTCTCAATTACATGAGTCCAATACAAATTAAATTAGTGGGACAAAGCAGAACTTGACTCTTTATCCCTTCTGGAAGAAAGAATAGCAACTGGAGGGGGAAAACCCCTGACAACCATGCAACATATTATTTTTGTTGAATAATAGGTTTAAAATCAAATATCAAGTGGCCTCGGGAGACTCTGTGCCACTTAATGCTAGTCCCTGCAGTGGGCTTTCTGCATATTGGAGCTGCTGGTTTATCACTTCCAGAACAAGAAGGACTGGATATCCTACCACCTAAGTGACCGCACTGTACCCATGATGTACCCATGACCTGCGCCACTGTCCAGCAGCATCAGTTGCAAATATGCTATTTACCTAAAATGAAGACTGAAATATTTTCATTGACCTCAGGGAAGGCATCTTTCCAGTCTTTTTTTTTTCACAGTGCCTGAGTCAAATTTCCAGCAAAGTCACATAGACAGCAAGTCTCAATAGTTCAATTTTCTTAGTTGTAATAATAGTTATGGTTTCTTAGTTCATTTGGGTTAGAAAACCCACTCATTCTAGGCCTCTAACCAAAATTTCCATCTCCACCCCTCCACGCATTTCTTCTGTTCCAGCCTTTAAAGCCAATGTCAATATTTATAACAAGTAGCTGCTAATACAATTGCATCCATCCACTCTTGCTTAAAGGCAGCCAGTGGACTAGTATTTTTTCTCCTGTCCCTGTTCACTGTTGATTACAAAACTCCATTTCTATAGGCTAAATCATTCCTAATAGCACTGAGCCAAGGTCCATTCCATTTGCAGAGCTGTGTGCAGCCATTTTATTATTTTTACTAGTGCAATTATTTTCTTTCATCTACACAGTGAGTCAAAGTTAAGGTCAATGGTATACAATTTGCTTCTACTCCAGTTTAATAAGGTCAAATGCATAATGATTCTGCGCTATATTATCATAAATTCATTTTCCACAATAAAGTTAAACTGATTAGGATAATGCAGCATACCAGTTTTGCACAATTTGCTCATATCTAAAACTAGTTTATTCAGTCAAGTTATAAGTTTGGACTGTATTGTTGTTCTATTCATATCCACCACATATTGTCAGAGAGTGAATCCAGGCTTCAGTTATATAGAATCATAGATGTTACAACGTATTTTCAGCACAATCACAGCCCAATTCAAAAAGAAAGGTGTTATCATTTTATCACACCAAATCAGTAAAAATAAGGAAACCATGGTACAACCACTACCTTAATCCAATGTAATTGCATCCCGTAATATCTTTGTAATTAAGAGTCGTGATGTTTCTTTATGGACTCTAGTTCTAAAGAATGTATAGTTTTCCTTTAACATTTATTTTGGAGTAAGGCATAGAAATTTTATAGCATTATTTTTTTTTCTGGGAAACAGAAACTTAGTTGTTTCAGTAATTAAAATAAAATGAACACCACTACTCTACAGTTTGAAAAGCAATACTTCTAACAATATGTTCTTTTACTCTGAAGACAACATCCTGGACATGTGATTTCGGAATATATGGTATCGTTAACATGTGTACACACAATACATCATGCTGTCATGGAAGTTGTCATGGTGAATGCAATGAATGCATGTGAACAAATATTAGACACCTAAGGCCGTTCACTGTCATTGTCCATGATGAAGTACTGATTGATGCTATACTAATCAAATCGTTACATTGGCTGAGTATTCCTAACCCTTCCATTTTGCAAACAAGACTGTCCTGTGTTTTGATACTGAGTGCTCTTTGATTGTTCTAGTTTGTCTCTTGGACTCTTTTCTTGCCCAATTCCTCTAAAAGGAGTTAAATTATTTTAAAAATATTTTATTAGTTGTTTTATTTCATATTCATTGTTTTATGATAAATGTATACAAGGTCCCTAAGTTAAGTCCTTTTATATTTTGCAGTGCATGGTTTATCTGGGATGACATGATTGAGAATTGCTATAAATCAGTTCTGTGAGCTAGAGATTTTCCTGAAATGGCATATAAAAAAGGAGAATTTTCACACAGTTGTGAGGCACTTCACAATATTTGAATATACATAAAAATGAATTACATTGGGTTTTGAACTACTGACATTTCACAAAGGATGATTCAGACTCCATTTATTCTGCTGTATAGAAAACTTCACTTAAATGCATAGGAAAAGCATTGATGATATTGGTCCAGATTTACTGGGGACTTGAACCTGTTCATGCTTTCTAAAATGAACTCAGTTTTGTAAACATCTACAAATCTCTCTTCTTCCTTCTGCTCAGTGGCCCAACAATGCAGCAAACTACCTTTTTGCAATATTAAATGCACAGATGGTAAAACAGCCATACTGCAAGACAGGTTTGTATAGACTGTTTTACTGGTGACAGCAAAATTCCATAGTGACCTGAAGTCACTGTGGTGTCAGAGATCTGGATCTCACAGAAATATCATAGGCTCAAAATACGAGTGCCCAAAACGCCTCAATTATGAAAAAAAAAAAAAAAAGATGAAGTACATAATTAAACATAGTACTGTGTTACCAAATTAAAAAAACCTCTTAATCTTGTCCCCTAAATTAGAGTAAACGATGAGCTTCTTCAGCATACTGTTCAGAAATAAGCTCTGGCCCATGACAGACCTTCATCAATATCAGTGCTGAATCCATATGTAACCATAATATTTAGACAATATTTAATACAAGAACATTTTGTCAATTCTGCTTTTTTGATCAGAAAACAAATTGCTAATAATGCTGCTAACATTGCCTTTGTATCTGTTCCCTATAGTCTGTGGACAAACCTCTTGGATTTCTAGAAAGATGTGTATCTGAGCTGGATAAATACAATTTTGAAAAAATAATAAATCAGACAATATATTCTTTAGAAAATATAACAGTTGCTTGGGAGACAACTATGTTAAGTAAATTTTCAGCATTTTAATATTAAAACTTAAGGCATTAAAATACTAAATACCATAGGCTTCATGTGTAAAGTCAAATTGCTTCATGAGGAAACCAGAACAACCTGATTTTTCAGAACTTTTGGGAGAATTAAGATTCAGAGTGCACAATCACACAAAATAAACCAGAATGGATAAACATTTTCTATCTTACTATATTGGAGGCATATTTTTCCAACAAATGTTCATCCAGCCTTAATACGGCATTCTTTGATTTTTGACTCCTGGGGGCCTGGAGTGTATTTTTTCTTTTGCTTTCAAATTCTTCTTATAAAGTATCAAATCATGTGCAAGAATACTCCCCACCCCAATTCAGAGGCAACCTCCAGGCTTTCAGCATATCTAGTGCAGTTTCACAGAAACAAAAGCCTAGAAAATACTCCGCTTGAGCAGCCATGCAGGGCAAAGAGAACATGGCTGCACACTATTTTTATGAGCTCTTTCTCAAAAGTTTATGTTCTTTCAGAGTAGATTTTCAGCCTTTTCTTTGCTTAGTCTCTGCAAGAAATTCTTGTATACCTATAAGAAACAAAGAGCTGGAGTTGCTGGTACAGCTAAAGAATATTCTATACATTTAGATTCTGCCTACCTTGCTCCTCTAGGCTTCCTCAGCCAGAATGTTAATGCCACTAAGAAGGGGTCAATGAATGTTTTTGTACTTGCTCTAAATAAGAAAACAGGAACTGAAAAGACTTAAAATAGTAGAGAATCCTTACGAAATCTGGAAAAAAACTACGCACAGAACTGGCTAACCTTTCCCACCCCACCCCATTTGAAGAGAAATACATGGCCTTGGAAAGGCCTAAATGCCTAGAAAGGGCCTTCTCATTTTAAACCAAGCTATAATTTGCCAAACTCCTTTCACATTGATTCATCGGCATATGGCATCACTGCACTGCTTGTCTTTACACTCCATAGTTTAGACAAGAAATGTGTGTGTTTCCAGGGTGAGAAAAGATGAAATAATCATCACACGAGTCTGAATCAGCAGAAGATATCTCAGGTTATCTGGGCTACAGAAGCCCAGAAGGAGGTTTATGCCAACCCTGACGATCTTTCCTTTGAAGAGATCCTGGATCTTTTAACACGCAGGAATGACGAGCAAATTTGGGCTGGATTGCAATATACATAAGTACAGAGAAAATGTAGTGCAATGATTCTTTTTAAAAATCCTATCAAATAATTATTGTCCAAATTCCCTTGCCAATAAGAGAGAAAAAACCCACAAGGTCAAGTTTTGGTAATAACATACAAGTAGATCTGACAGGACCAACTGCACCTTTAGGTAGTGGTTAGCTTCCTGCCACGCATTCAGCAGATTCCTATGCTCTGCCTACTGACACTTAACTAGCCATAATTCAGAAGATCTCTAGTTGCCTGATAAATTATAACACTCTTCAAATGGAAATGCATCAGCAGACAGCACCATAATAGATAAAAATATGACAGGGACATAGTGTAATTTTCTCGACATCATACTGTCTTAAATCAGATCTTCTCTTCTCCCTTCCCAGAAGACTCTTAAACAATTTGATAATTATTTTCTTCCCAGAAGCATATGGTAATACTGGTTGCTAATATAGCTTTGGTCATATTTGTGGGAAATTAACATACTAATTACAAGAATTGTCTTAGCGAAACAATACATGCTGTTAATTGTCACAGTTGTGTTTCTTCTGCTTTTCTTGAAATGGTAAACAAATGGTAAATAAATGGCACAGAAAATGTGCTTCTGAATGCAAAGTATTTTTAAGGTAATCCTGGAGAAATTAGAGACAATCGAGAAGAGAAGTGAATAAAGAGGTGCTCTCAACACACATCATGTTGCAAAGTTTCCTGCTGACACTCGAAGACACAAGGCTGAGAGCACATCCTTTTGTTGACTTTTCTAGTAAAAAGGTGACAAAGGAAAGAGGCTCTAAAATCTACCTGCAAAGCATTTTAAGCCAGGTGGCAACCCACAGAGGGATGGGTGGCAAAGAGCCAGCTGGAAGGTGGCTGTGGCCGGGCGCGGGGGCTGCCGGCAGGAGCGACTCGCAGCGGGAAGCGCTGGAAGCTGCAGGTGTGCGGTAGAGCAGAGCAAACTGCAGATCACAAACTTCAGGGGCCCTCTTGAGGTATCCGTCTAAACACGTTAACGTTTCTCAGGCAAAGGTGTAGGTTTCTACAAGCAGGTCGTCTTTGCCAGGGGTATGCTGTGGCCAGCAAAAGAGCTCTTTCAAAAGAGCTACTCCAAAGTTGCATCAGTATAACAGAGCAATGTCATGTTTTTCTTTCCTTTCCTCCCTTTCTGATTATTTCCCAGTAGGGGCGGTGGGGTGGTTTCGTTTTTTCTTGGCAGTGACCGCATTCAAAAAAACACACCATGCCCCCAATTAGTAGGCTTGTAGGATTTCAGAGAGGGACATTTTCTTGTGACAAATCACTGTAGCATGACGCAGAGAAGAGGTTTCCCCCTGAGCTGAGGATGCCGTGCAGAGCGCTACACTTCACTGGAGGTGTGTGTGCTGTTTATACAGGAGAGCCTTCTATATGGTATACAAAATGAGGACAGCAGGCTGCAATTCAGTGTATTTCAGCGTACCCAAAGCACACAGATATAAAACAGTCTTTGAACACAATTCCTTCACAGGAAAAACAATGCCTTTCTTTAACAGGGAATTAGATTTTTCTTGGATTATACTATAATTTTCCTTAAAGGTAGTTGTCTTTATGTCTATTCCCTCTGAGCAAACGTGACTCAGGGCAAACCCTGCCGGCCTTGTACAAAAGTCACTGACGTCACTAGCATTAAAGCTGTGAGTAAAATATGTAGGATTGAGCCTACTGTCAACTGGAGTTAAGTGCCATCCACTAAAGGGATTTATTTTTTAGTACCAATTTTTAATGCAAGATGATGAGTGCTCTAATTATAAGATTCTTTACAGTTGGTTTTATGTACACTGTCATAAAACTTGGCAGACACAAATGGAAGAAATCACTGCCAATAATATATTTTACAAAAGATCACTCTGTTCTTTACCATTGTAATAGAGGATTGACCTTTTTTTGGGAAAAAAATGCCTCCTACATTTAATTCATTTAATTTTTTACCTCTTCTGGAGAAGAATATATTAATGCTGAACTTCATGTGAACTGAATGCTCTAATGTTGTTGTCCCATATGTTCCCAACTTCCAATTATCTTTGTGTATGTTATGGCAAAATTAATTGATGCCTATATATTTCAGCTGTCTGAATTTTATCACAGACAACTTACTTATCTTTAAGCTAATTACTTATTGCTAGCACATGACATATCTATGGTATAAGAAAGAAAGAAAAATCAGAAATGCACAGACAGGCAGGCTGGTTATGAATTGTTTTTTACAATTAGTATTGGTGGCCTGGAGTTCAACAGCCATTAATTCCTTTTTGACTAGGCTATTCTGCACAGATTACTACATGGCTAGGCATCTACGCTCAGTTTGCAGGCCAATTATTTTCAGCTTACATATTGCTACAAAACCTGTGTTCTCTTTTCATACTTTCTGTACTTCATGGTTCAATGCAATAGAGTTCGGTGGTTCTTAGCTGTTGCTCATAATTATACTGTGAGCTGGATACTCTCCAGCGGGAATTAAGTGCCTACATATGATTGAGGAATGGGACCTTTCCTGCATGTAGGAAAGATGTATGCTTAATTTCAAAGAAGCTATTGTAATCAAAGTGGTTATGAAAATAACCTAGAATGCATTTAAATTGCAATGAAATGGCATTTTCTAAGTGAAAAATTTCCTACTAAAAAAAATAATAAGACAAACTCTAAAAATTAAGATCATATGTAGATTCCAACAAGCACAATCACTTTAAGTAGCTCCTACATGAAGTACCCTGCCTGCAGGGTCAGTTAAGGGAGTAAATGGAGGCAGAAGATAACAAAAAATAAAATCTGGGCCTCATATCATTCTCTAAAAGTCATCCGCAGTTTATTTTAAGGATCAGTAGTGAGAAAACTTTCCATTCAAAACTCCACTCCAGAAGAAATAAAATTAAAAAATAGATACAACTTTTATAGGTCTGCTATTTGCCCTAGAAGTTCTGATTAAAGCTGAGTAAATCCCCAGGGTGAAGGAGCCTCCTTTTCCAAATAGCATCAATGAAATCTTACAGGCCTACGGAGAACATGGTCAACCTTAAGTAAAGCAACAAGCAGGCGGTGTTTATGGAGGGGGAGCAGCAGCTGCACATGTACAGCTGTTCCTCACTGCCAAACAGGTGTTTCCACTTCTATTTGCTGGTTGACATTTGCTTCCCTCTGTTTTTGCTCTCGTCCTCACTTGCAAAACATTCCCCTTGCCGTACATGTTTGATAGGCCACGGGGGAACTCTCTGACAAAGAGCAGGTTTATGTTTGGTGGAGAGGGGAATGCTGACTAGCGTGTGTGCGGGTACTTTGCACAGGCTGCGGCAGAGAAGGCTGAAGCATCCCAGCTTATGCTTATAAGCTTGTGCTCCGCGTGGAGGAGGTGAGGCATTGGAGACCAGCTGTGCATTGATGGAGCAGCCCCATGGAGCTGCTGGCACAGGGCTTTTGTCAGTGACCAACAACTCTCCTCCCCATCTAACATCCTGCTCGGTGTCTCATTCTTAATGCACTTGCCTGGGACTTTGGGCTGTCCTTAATACCACATTAATATTTTCTGTGGGACCCCAAGTAAGAGTTTGTACAAACCTGTTAAGTATCTAAAGGTACAACTCAACACCAAGTGATGTTATGAAAAATGTCAACAGTCACATGAACCTGAAACTCCAGATCAAGGAAATCCAAGTACCTCCTCTTCTTACATACACTGGAATCACCATGGGATGTTACCTAGACCTAAGACACATCGGCATGTAGAGGAAAGAGTTTTGCATTTATTTGTAAGTCTATTTTACCAAGAAGAGACGATGTCCCTAATTGTGCTGAGTAAAATCTAGTACAGTAACAATGCTAAATTGAATAAAACCACTAGTTCAGAGAACAGTGGCAAATGAAGACGTGAGCTATCAGCAGGCATTATGCTCTTTTGCATATTTCCAGAAAATACTCTGGACATAAATACTGTTGACTGATATTCTTGTTTAATGCACTGGGATGGGATGAGGTTTGTTTGACACAGTCTCTCCCGTGCTGCACTCATCCTCGGAATACTTCTCTCTAGCCAGAGATGTGCTGCAGTGTCAAACATCGCACCGTCATTTGTCTTACTCACTACCTTGGGTTTACTTTCTGCCCCACAGCTCTGTGAAGGACAGGCAGCCAAACGTATGTTTTTCACTCCTAATCCCTTTATTTCCCCCTCATATAGCTTGAGGTTTTGGCAACACTTCATATCACTGTCATTATTCAGGGTCTAATCCAAAGAAGCCAGCTGACGTGGAGCCTTGTCGCTTTGCTTGTTCTTAATCTCCGTGTAAGAACACAACGTGTGAGCCTTGCATGGCCACCTTCTCCTCAGATCGTCTCAAAAGCTCACTGAAGCGTGACTTGCCTTTTCTGAGACCTTGTGGGCTGTCTTTAATTAGTCTCCCCTTTTCCAAATGCTGTTCTGTTATTTCCACAGTGTTTATACAATCCTGAGCAACACCGCGCATGAGCTTTCAGCTAGGTTTCAAAATTAGTGAGTACGATTTTTTTATCCTTAGGAATGTCAATAACAAATAATTGCTCTACTCCACGTCCACAGTCTACAGTTGAAACAGCAATCTGCTGCTAACGCAATGCGTGACTATTGCGGACTCTTTTTTATGTCTGAGGGGCTCAGGAATAATGTGCTACGAGGAATATTGACATGCAGTTCCAAACTCGTCCCCTTTCCTCTTAGGATTTCTTTGCTGTGAGGAAGAACCCACGTGTTTCAGCTAAGACATTTGTAAAAATATTTAATTACTCTGTTATCACCACATATTTTGTATGTAGGAAGTGACATGTCCCAGTCTGAATAACCTCAGTGGGAGGACTGGTAGAGGCATTAAAGACAGCAGTACTGTGCCCAGCATGTACACCAGAGACAAAATGTGAGTTCAGAGACGTGGCAGCTGAGAGAGATTTCTTATTCTGAAGTAAAGTGATAACAGCTTCACAAAGGTATGCCAGTCCATGGTGCGTGCCCATCTTCTCTCTCACTTTCATAAGCTTTTCTATTTTAAGTGGGATAGATATTAATTTGATAAGTTCTGGACTTTCCCCTACTCCTTACACTACGAAATGTGCTTTCATTCTAAAATTAGAGAAAATTTGCCATTAGAGTTGCCTGTGGAAAAAAATACCCTTTGTAGATTTTGATCCATTTCCAGGTAGGGAGCATGACATCCCATTGTATCCTATAAGCTAGGCTTCTTGGTAAGACTGCATCTTTTATGATACACCTAAAGCAATCCCTCTTTTCTGTCTAAAGTCCCAGTTGTGGGGTCCTGAGTTACAACCCTCATAATACATAAGCTAAGAAAATACAGCATACATTTGTTTTGAATCACTTAAAAAGTGTCTTGTGTCATTTTGATATAATGAATCATTTCAATTTAGGTTGAATCACTGCAGAACACTTTGCCAACGCTGACATTTTCCAGGAAAAAGCTTTTTTCTTTTAACTAGACACAGTTACCTAACAAGCTCAATCCAATAACATATTCTTGTGCAGGTAAAGAACAGAGCCATCTGGATTCACACGCATAATAAAATCAATACCACAGCTTTTAAATAGAAGTAAATTTACACTTCGACCTTTCTATTCACAGGTTGTGGTTTTCTGGCATTTTTTAAAAATATGGAATGTAACAAAATGGAAAATGAAAGGGAAAGAAATCCTAGTTTGATGTTGATCACATAAATGTCCTTTTAATGAAATAATTATAAGCATATCAAAGATAGGCTTGATACACTGTTCTTTGTTAACAGCACAACAAAAATTCAATAAAATTCATTTACATAGTAATGATGAATATATAAAAAATTAAATATATTTATTAAATTCTATTCTCATAGAGAAAGACAAAAGTTCTTAATCACATCACTACTGAAAGGGGAAGAATACAGAAAAAGAAAGTTGTTTACTTTTTATGGTTTAGCTATGAAAAATAAAGCCCTTCTGCAGAAGGTGGGCAAGTAGAATGATTTTTAATTATACTTTGATTGAAATATTCAAAGTCAGGTGGTTAAAACTGGCTTTATGCACTTCACTGGGGACCTAAATAAAAGCCTTTTTAAAAACAAAATACTGGAAACCTGTAATTTTCATAGTCCAATCAAACCTGAGAAACCTTAGCATTTTGGGGTGCTAAGCACCTCATTTACATTCCTTAAACACATAGATTGTCTCCATTGTTCATCTGGGAACCTAACTTCAGATACTTTCATCTTGATTTTTTGGTAGGTTCTGGCACTTCTACTAAGCCCCTTATCAAGTTCAGTAGCATAAGACATTTTTGCCTACTAGCTTAAAGGTCATAACCCATCTAACGTGAATAATAAACAGTTGCAGTCACCTTCTACTGTCATAAAACTTGTAAATATGCAGTGTCAGCTTATGTGATTGCACAATGAGTTAGATGACTCTTTTGCCTTCAGTGCATGAATGACTATGACCTATCAGGTTAGTACAATAGGAATAGCAGTCAATGAGTCGGCTGCAACATAGCTGTAATAAGTGGTAGTTCAGAAGTGACACTTCTGAACCTGTGTCAAGGAAGAATCAAGTAATACCATTACCAGCGTGAAGTTTGAATTTCTCAGTCAGCAACATATCTCATGAGGGAATTAACATTCTTAATATAAAGATTAATGTTTGGGGCAACCATTAGGTAAACAAAGGCCTATTAGTGCCTGTGAGTTTTTTCCAGCAATAGAGACATCTACAGAAGTAAATCTGAAAGAGGCCTTGAAATGTCCTCTAAGTCAGGCCTCTGCGCCTCAGGCAGCATCAGCTGTGAATGTCCTTGCTGGGAGATATTGTTTAAGCTGTTGGTTTTTTTGTAAAGACCGATAGTGAGATTCCAGTCTCTTATTCCAGCCCTAATAATCAGAAAACTTTTCTTACCAACACAAAATGCCCTGTTGCAGCTGAAATTCAGCTCTTGTCCTACCCTAGTGGACATGAAAAGCAGTGTTATCCTATAGCTCCTGTAGCCTTGTGCAGAAAAATCTCCCATCTTCCATAAGTTTTTTCTTTGTTAAAGCAAACCAATGTTTCGTCAACAGTTTATATCATAAACTAACTAACTAACCAACTAACTTCTAGATTCTGGACCATCTGGCTACATCTGTCTTGAATGACAGTCCAGAAACATTGCCTTAGCCAAGATGGAAAATATGCATGGATTTGCTGCATATCCCAAAATATATCTTGTGACATTAGCCTTTTTTTCCCCAACAATATAACCTCATTAAACTTAAATAGTAGCCTTTGGAATATCACTTGGTAGTTAAACACCAATCGTTACTACAAGCATAGTTTCCAGAACTTGCCTTGTAAAGCTTTTGGGATAGTTATGCCTATCATGTTATTTAAACCTTTGACATTCTGGCTTCCAGTCAGTGACATGTTTCAAAATGGCATCCAGGTAATTGTGTCAAGAAAATACAATTTCCTGTTTAATTTTCAACACCACCTCATTTTACTTTGAGAAGATAGGTTAAACAGAGGTGCAGAAGAAAGCCAAATAAGGGTTGCAAATACAGGGATGAAAGACAACGTAAAGAATTAAAGGGTTAATTGCAACTAGGGAGAGGGTACCCAAAAAGCTGGGGAAAGAAAAGGAAGCACTGAATGAACACAACCATAAATAAATAGAACCATGAAGGTTATAAACCTCTGCATTCCTACTCTATAAAGCAAACTAGGTCAGAATTTGATTCAGTTTCAGTTCAGATAATATGAAGACTTGATCTCCATCTAGTTCTGCTCTACACTGTACTTTGCTTGTGCTGGTTTTACCTCCAATCTGCTACAGAGAAAAGAATTCAAAAGATGGCTCAAAGTACCAAATTTATTTTAAAAGTCATGATATTGGAGTACGAATGCATGATTTTCTGGGCTTAAAACCAACATAAACATAGATGAATTCGCCTTTTGGGTCACCAATATTGTAAATCCACAGCTTCTTGGAAGATTCTCTGGGGCTGTCAACAGTCATCTGAAGACTGTGAATTAACACCAGGCCCTAGATTAGCAGGGGAAGGCAGCAAAGTCCAGAGGCTATACCCACCCGGCTTAAAACCAGTATGGCATGGGGCCCCGCACCCAGTTCCGCGCAGCCAGCTAACACGCCAGGAGCAAGCACTCGCCGGCTACAGCTGTGCGCCTCTTTCCGATCTCTGAAATCCTTTGTTAGCATTTGCAATATAATTATCATGGCAACCAGAAGTATTTTTACCTTATAACTCTGGTGGTGTGAACAAACCCCTCACATTTCGTGCTCATTTTAACAATGTCGTCAGTAACCTTCAATAAAGAAATGACCTTATATTGCACAGTACATGTTATTCCCTGTTTGTTTAGTCATAAACCTTTTGGTTCTGGCTTGTCCTTGGAAAGCAAACAGAAAATAGAATCTCAGCGCCCAAGTGTTTTGTTAGAACTACAGTAACTTGATTTAAAAAAGTTTACCTACCAAGATGAGTCACGAGGAAGTGAATAATAAGGGGGCTGATGACTCATTAAATGAATCCTTTGATCTAAGTTAATAACATGTATATAGTCCAGTATTTACAGAGAACGACACTGGATGTAAACAGAGCTCTGTAGGTTATACTGGAGTCATTTTTAATTTAAAATTATATTACATGTAAATTGCTTACATAGAGATCAAAACAGAACAAGTAAAATTATAAGATTACTGTAAATACTGTCATAGTGAAAGTTACAACAAGTATGTCACACCCCCAAATACAGAATCAAACATCTTAATAGTTTGGCCAATGGAAGGTGGATTAGCTTAACTAAAATAGATGAATAGTAACTTTTTAAACTGGCTTTCTTTAATATCATTGATTTAGTGCTACCGCACCAACGATATGATGGTTCATGAACACTGAGGTACAATAGTTAGTAGGAAATGCTATAAGAAATGTTAAGACTGACTTTCTTTGCAAACATATAACTGAAAAAATTAGTACGTTTCTACATACATTAATCAACACTGTTGGAAATTATTTGTTTTTTTTTCCCCAGCTGGTTTTCATTCTCCAGCAGTATCAGGAAATAGACTGATTTTTATGGAAAAAAAAAATATAAATAAATAAAGCAAACCCAAAATGTGTTATCATTTTATATGAATACTTTGGGTATTGGCCAGGTGGAAAATTTGTACTTATGTAGTTAGAACCAATTCTGCCCACGTAACAGAGACGTGTCTGTGATCTGCCCCAGGTCTGTGCCATTCCTGTCCCTTGGTTCTGAAGCCCTGTTTCTACGTAGCAAGCCGCTGTGCGATTTTTCAAGCACTCAACAGCCACCTGGCTAAACATACAAGAATAATTGTGCTGCATTAGACCAAAGGTCTGCCTAACTTAGTAGCTGATACACAGTTAATATCTACAGGAAAAGAGACATTCAGTTGAATGGTTCTGATTGAATTAAATCCGATTATATCTGCATTTTTCATCTTGTACCACCACAGAATGCTTCTTTCAGCATTAAGTAATGCTGCTTTCAGCACTAAATAATCTACTACAGGATGACTGCCAATACCTATGAGAAAGTCTGTGGTTTTCAGTACTTTCTATACTCTTCCATACTTCCTACCACTAGATATACTGATGTTCAAATCACTGCCAAGAAGTGTCATAGAAGTTCTTGCTATCTGTTGCCAGCCTAGCTGCTATTACCAAGAGCAAAATAATCCTGCTCATTCTGCATCCAGGGCGTTTTGGATGAAGCCATACATTATGAACACAAATTTGCATAAATAAGCCAGCAAGAGGACTTCTTCTTTAACTGCTTTGGGCAGGCCGAGTTGCTGGTTTGCCCCTGAGTGCAGCTGACCCGAGGAACAGGAGCAGCACTGTGCCCGAATTGCAGAGTAATCCGCAGAACATTAACGAATGGATTCCGATGTCTAAATATTCTGGGAACCTCAATAAACTTTCACCTTTTTCCACTGAGTACTGAAAGAGTGCCTTGCTCCAAATCTTAGTAATTTAGGTGCATTAATGCTTAATTTATGTGTCACAGACTCTGAATGAAGTCCTGCTGTCAAACTCCGAGCACCCTGCCTTCTGCTTTCATAGACTTTAATGAGAACTTTTAGGTTACAAGAGATGAAAATGAGGTCTTTAGCTGCAGAACTAACAAAGAGAACCTTTACAGATGAGGATGCTGAGATTTACACCTTGTAATAATAAATAGGAAGATACCAAATAACCACTGTGTATCTCCCATTTCGGTCTCAGAAAACTTGAATAGCGTACACTGTGTGGTTTAGCCGGGAGGTGGCAAGGCGAGAAAGAGATACCTCTCTTGAGTATTGGCATCCTGCATGTAACTGCAGACAGCAATTTTGTGATGTTGGGTAAACCGGGTGTCAGATAAAATAACCAAATATAGAACATCAAAATGCATATGATCCGAATAATACTGTAATGCTTTCTCTGGGGTTCTTACATCCAACAGTGGCATGTAAATCCTATTTTGTTGAATTTAAAGTGGATTCTTGACTGGATAGATTGCAGCAAATGCTTTTTTAAATGTATTTTTTTAAGAGCAAAGATTAACAATAAGCCCAAATAACTCTAGCAAAAGCTGTTACTGCTTTCATGCTGTTTGATTTCTGCATATGCATGTTAACTGATACAGTGGGACTTAAGCACATAACTCCTATTACAGTCCTGGGAGTTCCGAATGACAGACTCTGCTTTGTGATGTGACTATAACCGGGAGGGTTATGTGCTTGAAATAGTTATATGTTGGTAGGAAGAAAAATACTGTGCTACTTGAACAGAAGACCATCTCAAAGTGAAATTGCTCAGACTAGTTCCACTTCACACTGCTAGTTAATATGAAAGGCTAAAAATTTCTTATTTTTTCTTTTTTTTAATGACCTGGTTTTTTGATGGGGATCCTTCCTAACACACTGCTGCAGGTCTGAATTAATAAATAACAGACCAAAACTAATTTTAATATCTGGATTGAATCAGTCTGTTAATACTTTTTTATTTAGTGCTGAACTGCATATTTTTTAGTACTGCAACTTAAAGTTTCTCCAAAAAGGCAGTGGACTGAAATGCATGGAGAGGTCTATGCACATTAAAAATGACCTGGAAAAATAAAGGATCCCCAAACCAGCAAAAAATAATTGTGAAAGAATTTTGCATGAGTAGAGAAGTAGAGACACAGGTTTTTCCTAGTATGTCTTTGTTCTTCTCAAGCCTGAAGAAAATCTTCTTCCATAATCACAGTACAAAAAGGGCCCTTTACTTTCGGATGAAATCCAGAAGTAATGCAGGTACTGGAGAGGGAGCGATTCCGTGTCAGTTATTTTGCATCACAGTGAAATGCAGCAAAACACATCAATGATAATATTTTGACTGATATTTGCTGTATTGATATACTATTTTATCTTTCTACACTGACAGAAAATCGACATGGGTGGGGTAAAAGAGAGAACTGTAGGTACTGAGGGAATTGTCAGGTCGTGACCCTGAATCAATGCCCATATGAGTTCTTTCTTTGCTGTTGCAACAGGGATAGAACAACTGAGAGATGAAATAATACCGCTTTCAAAACTAAGCCAGGACTACTTTTGAGTCTAAGTAAACTTTAACTATATATATTTAGCAACCCAAAAATGAATTTGTTTAACTAGGAAGAGGTAAGATGCAACAAACAGGATGCAATGGTTCACAGCAAGCAGTACAGCAGTAGCAGTACAGCTAAACCATTTTCTTTTCATTACATGGGATGTCTGTACACCATGTCGGTCATCAGATCCTATATCTAAGCTAAAGACAGGATATTATTAAAGTGTTCTAACATAAAAGATCGCCTGATCATATTTCAAATTTAATCTGCATCCATCTGTATGTTCTTTACATCTCTTTCATCCTACAGTCCTCTGTAGAGTTTCTGTATGGATGCTACTCCTATTTAAGCTCATTCAATCTCCATTAATTTATATAGATCTTTCTTGTGAGATCAACGAGTATTATGTACATTCCAAAACTATACAGCACGATAAAGTTTTAGCTTGGATTTTTTATATCCTGTAGTATTAATCTAGCAGGAGGAAGACAACAAGAGCACTACCGGTGTGATTGAGTTCTATATAATTATTCATTAATTCAATAAAGTTAAGTCTTACTTATGTTCTCTGGAGCAAAAACTATGCAAAACTATGCAAAACCTAGATCATCAAGACCATGTTCTTCCACAATCTTACTAAAATGATAGTTTCCTTTAAAGCAGAGTGAAAAGCCACACAATATCATAACTTCATTTCAAACTTCTTGCCCTTGTCTTTTTCCCCGCCCCTGTTTTTTACTGGTGAATAAGATTTATTCTACTGCCTGTGTAGAAACAGTAGAGAGAAAATACAGACATTGAATGTCCCAAAACCTGTAAAGTAGTCACAGGGTGCAGTAGCAATTACTGTCTTATCATGAAAAACGGTAAATTTGTGTAAATGCCACACCTTGAAAAGCTATCTTCCCATGTTAAAGACTTAAATGTCCTCCTACAGCAAACAACATCCTTTCACACCAAGGTGAGATACTCTCATTTTCTCTCCTGAACCTGATTTGCCTTTCCCCTAATTGTTATACCTCCGACAAGAATAATTCTTTGTTTCCCAAGAACATATTGTAGCCCATGTTAGGTGAGGAAGTTATTAATCTTTTCCTGTACATAAGTGCAAAAATTCTTATTTACGCATTCTTAATTTACTCTTGTGGACTATTTGTTCATCTGGATGTTGTGCTTTCAGTTCATAAGTATAAATGCAAAAGACAGTACCTTACATAAATTTAGTACTCAGTAGCATAAAGTACTTTCACATTCAGCAGGCAACAGTTCTCTTTGCTCTTCAACTTGCTTTACTCAGTGAAATAAGATCAATTCTTTATTTACAATACAAATTTTTCACCTAGGTTTTTGTTTCAAAAATGGATTCCCCTCCTTAACTCTATCCAAATTTTCCAGCTACTAAGGAATTGGATGAGAGTCTGACTTTTAATTATTTTTATTGGAGAATTTAGCTGAAAACCTCAAATACAGAGGAGAAATTAAAAGAAGGGAATATAGAGTGAATCTCTTCTA
Organism: Anarhynchus alexandrinus; assembly: GCA_008711295.1. Taxonomy (NCBI): domain Eukaryota; kingdom Metazoa; phylum Chordata; class Aves; order Charadriiformes; family Charadriidae; genus Anarhynchus; species Anarhynchus alexandrinus. The sequence goes on from VUYV01000239.1 coordinate 1,332,795, forward strand.
TGCTTTTCTTGGGGGTTCCCACGTTTGACCTCTACAAAGAGTTCCCAAGCTTTTCCCAAAGCTGAAGTTAAACTAATGGAACTTCTTTTTTTTTTTTTTTTGTTTGCTGCTTCTCTTCCTTGCATATTAGAACTGCTGTGGCCTCTGTCTAGTCTTTAGGGCATTTCTCTCCTGTATTAACAGATCTCATAAAACTGTCCACTACCATTTTTATTTCACCTTTTCCTACCCTTAGTTCTTTTACAACTGAACAGTACGCTTCCTTTGTTTGCACTGCTTAGATTTTTTCCTAGCACTTTTTGTTGAGCTTTACATCAATTTAAGAACCATTTCAAATGTTATTTTTATGATCCTTAATTCCTGCCTCTCTGTCAGTATGTATCTCACTTCTGATTTAATCCTATTAATGCCAACAAAAAACCCATACAGTACTTGTCATTTCAGATTATTAGAATTAAATCACTTCTAAGTGCATTAAATGCAACCCAAGTAGATACCATATGGAAACAGAAACATTCTTTACAAGAAAGATAAATTTATAATATATATATTATAAATTTATAATTTATTTCTTTATAAGAAAGACAAATAAACAGAAAAACAGAATAGCTTCAGTTCAGGCTATAAGCTAGTAGGTAGTATATCTTGACAGTTCAGAAACATACACTAGAGATGAATGCATGAATTAGGTTCTTCCATACCATTCTAAAAGATTAATTTTCTTTTTTATAGTGATAGTATGCCTATTACTTTCATGACTATTTCCCTCCTCCCTCTTTGTTCGAAGAGCCTTTCAGTAAATTCTGATATTGGGGTGTGGGGAGAAGAATGAACCGATTGCCAACAAAGAAAGCATTTTATCCAATTAACAAAATGACTATATTTTCACGCTACCCTAAGTGATTTCCTTCCACAATGTAAATAGCACCATTCTCAGCACACAATGCTCATCAATGCAGAATACACTATAGGAAGCAATAAATGGCCCCATAGTTGCTTTAACACTGAAATGCAGCTGAGAGATTTGACAAAATCAATAGTAATTTACCGCAAGTGTGTGTCAGTGCTATGAACATTATTCTTTTTGCATAAGCAAGAAAAGCGAGAACAAATCCTAAAAAAAAAAATAAAATAAAATCAGCATTCGATTTCCTGAAGAGATTTTACAAGAGCTCCTGGGATTTTTACTGCAATGCTCATGAGTTTGTCACTATTAGTCTATTATCAAGAAAAGCTTTCCAGCATATGTATTGAGAGAAGGATCTATCCATATGGGCCCACTGATCCTAGTGTGCCACGTGCATTCATCAAGTGTAGTTGGAATCATTTGGCTCTTTAGCTGATCAGCTCCAGCTGTAAGGCTGGACATGGACTCCAGGTGCACGTTGTAGTTACTGATATGTGAATGGGGTTTTGCCGTGTAACACAGTTTGAATCTCCTGCATCCATACATCCAAAGCAGCTGCACTTTAATGCCCGAGTTTCCTTGCCAGGAGGTCAATTTAACTACTCCAGATTCAAGCTAAGCTAACCAGCAATCAAGAAATGTGAATACCATAACTGTATAGATGTACAGCCTATGTCTGTTGGCTCCCCAAACCCCAACAACTGGAGTAAGGCTTAAGAGATATTGAGAAAGTTCATACTAATCCTAAACTCGGTGATAATAAGACCAAAATCCCAGAAAAGGGATAAGCCAGCATCCTCTCCCATACCTCGTGTTCCTCGAGAAGTGCTGATTTCTCTGCCTTTCTTACATAGCCCTTACAGTTGTTGTGCAATACTGCTTAATACTTTCTTGTAGGGAATATATGGGACTTAAGAGCCCCCTAAAAAGTAGGTGTGAATCTCAGAGAGACTTTTTACTGTCTACGCTGCTGCTAGCTACCTCCGTTTCTAAAGAAGGCTGTCTCATAAACAGCATGCCATTCCAGTATCTCCCCAAGGCTTACTTAGCATCCTGAAATCAGCAGCCTGGCAGCTAAAGAACTACTTGTTCACCTCTGTGTTTGCAAATCCACGCTTCTTGGTAGACTGCCATTCTACTGTAGGGAAGACAGAAAAAAATGAAGCTATGTTTTGGGTTTCTTTTTCTTCCAGGATATCTAGGATACAGGAGTGACTAAGGAAAAAAAGTAATTCTCAAATCTGTATTTAGATTACAAGCAACAAGATATAAATTCAATTTTCTTTTCTTCTGTATTTCGGTAAATTTGTTTCTAATTTTGCAAATCAATAAATTATATTTTTTTAATATATAAATCACATTGCTTTCTTTAGGCATGATAAATACCACACAGAACCTTCCAACTCAGGCTAAGTAAGTATGATTTCTAAATGATTTAAATGATAAATTTTTAAATTATTAAAAAAAGAAATTATATCAAAAGCAGTAAAAAACATTGGCCAGAGGCCAAAGCATGTTCCCAGACCAGGTACACATTGCTGTGAACACCTAGAATAGTATTGAATAGTTCCTGTTGGAACAGACCTACTAGTCAATCATCTAGTCATCTAGACCATCTGCCTGACCAATTCAGGGCTGACCAAAAGTTAAAGCATGTTGTTAAGGGCATTGTCCAAATGCCTCTTAAACACTGACAGACTTGGGGCAACAACTACCTCTCTAGGGAGCCTGTTCCAGTACCCTCTTGGTACAGAAATGCTTCCTAATGTCCAGTCTAACCCTCCCCTGACGCAGCTTTGAGCCATTCCCACACGTCCTATCACTGGATCCCAGGCAGAAGAGATCAGCACTTCCCTCTCCACTTCCCCTCCTCAGGGAGCTGCCGAGGGCAATGAGGTCGCCTCTCAGCCTCCTTTTCTCCAAACTAGACAAGCCTAAAGTCCTTAGCCGCTCCTCATAGGACATGCTTTCCAGCCCTATCACCAGCTTTGCTGCCCTCCTCTGGATGAATTCAAGGACCTTCACATCCTTCTTAAACTGTGGGGCCCAGAACTGCACACAGTGCTCAAGGTGAGGGCACAGCAAAGCTGAACACAGCAGGATAATCACCTCTTTTGACCGGCTGGTTCGGTGCACCCCAGAATGTGGGTTGCCCTCTTGGCTGCCAGGGCACACTGCTGGCTCCTATTGAGCCTGCTGCCAACCAGCACCCCCAGATCCCTTCCTGCAGGGCTGCTCTCCAGCCACTCCTCTCCCAATGTATAGTTGTGCCTGGCATTACTCCGTCTTAGGTGCAGCATCTGGCACTGGGATTTGTTAAGTTTCATGCCATTAATCATAGCCCAATGCTCTAATCTATCTAGATCCCTCTGGAAGGCCTCTTGTCCCTCAAGAGGGTCAACAGCACCTCTGAGTTTGGTATCATCAGCAAACTGACCACTAATGCCGTGACCAGTAAAACTCCCTGATGTTCTTGTGCACATAAGAACCAGGAGCCAAAAAATTTTTACCTCATAAAATTTAATAATGAGGAAAGTCATGTGTTTCAGCTTATTCCACATAGCAGTATTCTTTTCAGAGGGTGTCATAAGGCACTGTAAAGTACAGAAGAGCGTGGCTGGGGTTTGAGTGCATTTTCATCTCCTACCACTAAGTACACCATGTATTCATGGAAGCTGTGTGAAATCTGTGATCACTGTGTGCTCCTTATACGTATTCAGGAACTTTTAATATCAATGTCTTTCCATTATACTTTAGACAAGAATGGATTTATTTCTCTGCAGGGAAATCACATTCCTGCTTACTTAGGACTTCCCATCCTTTCTGCTGTTGCAAACATGGTACATTGCATGATCTGATTGCTTCAAAGGGTCCATCAGCGTTCATGTAAGTGCTTCTTAAGCTCAGAAAGTTAAGTCCGCAACTGTCTTATACTTGAGAAAAGCAATATGAATAATCTATTTCCTTCTGCCTTTCTTTCTATAGGAGAAATAATCTGTAATTTGTATGTTTTCAAAAGTTCATCTGAATACAAAGAGACTACTGGGCAGAAACTAAGAACTGAGACGTGAATTTCTTTTCAATGTTAGTACTTGTTTTTACCCCTGTTAATGTTGTCGAGTGCTTAAGAAGTGCTGTGGTTAAAGTGGAACATGGCTGTCATGGAAAACTTTGATCACAGCAGAAGCCAATCTGTACCAAATGCATGTTTCGCTTGCATGTAAGCAATCTGCAGCTTCCTTTAACTAAAATGAAGCTGGCTGATAAATCTCTTTCTTAATCTTAAAATAAAATTATATATGCAAATGAGATCTTTTTTCCTGAATATTTTTGAGGAAAGAAACAAAATTGTTTCAAAGTGACACTACAATTCCATTTCCATTTTATTTCCCATTGAACTTCCAAATGGCATATCCAGATTTCCTAACTGCTCCATTCTGATTTAATTTTGTAAAATCATATTTCAACCAAAGACGTCATGCCACAAAAGGTTTGGGGTTTTGCCAAGACTGTTTTTCAGAAGAAGAACTCTTTCACTAAGGACTCTTTGACTAGCCCTTGTAATATATATATACATCCCAACTGGGAGTTAATGTATCTGACATAGACTCAATTTCATTTCTTACTATAACTTTCGTGAATTTGCACAGGTTTTATCTGTCTCATATCTGTTTGAAAATGAACACTGATAAGCTTGCTTTTATTGACAAGTGTTTCTAAAATAATCTGGATTTATCTAAAGGATGCTGAAAAGTCACTGCAGATTCCCTTCCACCCCAAGCTAAAAGGCTCCACCTTCTCACCAGCATCTTGCTCCCTTCAGCTGAGTCAGGAGAACAGCTCAGACTAACACTCCTCAGATATTGCAGTGTAAAACCAACAGGGTTAATTTAAGCAGCTTTCCTTGACAGCTGAAGGTAAGCTTTTACTTACTTTACACTGTAGCAAGAAATGCTTGTACTGCTTACTGTGCAGGATTCATGGAGGGCAACAACAAATCACTGAGAAGACACTTACCCCTTAAACTGCCACAGACATTTCCTCAACTATTGGCAGAGCAGAACCTCCACTGAATTTCACCTGTCAACTGAGCAGTCACCCAGTTGCACCTCTTCACTTATCTCCTGGCAAAAGAGATTTTTCTTATCTTCTTAGCTGAAGAAACAAGGCAAGAACTGAATCTCGAGCATTTTACTTCCACAGCTGATAGGTTCATTCTCCTTCCCTCAAAGAGTATAAACTATTTGTGCATCACCAAAGGAGAAAAAAGTGAAACGAATGTGTGTTTGAGAAAACAGTATTTTCAGTCCGAGACACTGATACTTCCTTTTTTGCACGGGAGCTTGCTAGCAATACCATCTGGGGCAAAACTGAAATATACATGGATTGAGATTATTTTGTTGAGGCAAACAATAAACAATTCAAAAGCCACCAGCGTGTTTCCAAACTGTCAGCTGAGCAGTTATTCAAACCCATCTGACTCACTTGCAGAATAAAACTGTCTTCCTGTGGTAACCAAGCAGGATAAAAGCAATTTAATTCAAACTTTATACTAGGAGCAAAGAGTTAATAAAGAAATGCAGTATGGAAAGTGCTGTTAATTCTGTAAGTACATACCTCCCCTGTCTGCCATGGGTAAATGATATCTAATTATGCCTTTTCATCAGGCTGTTTTCCAGAGCACTCTTGTTGCATTTATCATTTTTGAGCTGCCAAAAGCAAGGAATCAAGCTGTGAACCTCTTGTCTTTCTTCTTGGGCTGCCAGAAAGGGACACTAGGTGCCTCTTGGCAGTTCCCTCAGTCCCTGTTGCTATGGGATGAGAAAAAACACCAATGCTGCTTCCCAGCTACACACTAAACCTCTTCCACTGCTTATTTCCTTCCTCCTTCACTATCATTGCTAATGCCACAGCTGACCCCCCCCTCAGGCTTTGCCTAGAATACTGAATTAAATATACTTGATGTTGGGTTATCCAACTAAAGGCTAATCAAATGAAACACAAAGACCCTGCACAGATCATAGAAGTGATGACAGGTGGAGGAATCCACGTAACCTAATCAGTGAGGAACGGAGTACACCTACATGGGCTACACCTACAACTCTTAAAGCAGAATGGTTGTCCCCAGTGTGAAACCTACTAAGATGAGTCAACTAATGAAACTCTCTCCAGAACACCAGACAAATGAAGAGGGGTTACTGCCTGAAGGGATATTGGACTTATTAAAGACACTGGAGGAAGACGATTTTCAATGGAGCAGAAAGAAATTAGAGATTATACAAAACTTGGGATGTTTTGGGGAAGGGACAGAGATGGAGAAAGGAAGAGATCAAAACAGACTGGATTAATTTATAATCACAAATTAAGTCTAACTAAAAGTTATATACACAAATAAGAGTTAGAAATGTGGCTATATACCCCATCAGTGTATTTATATTTCATAAACGATTAATTCCCCAGCAGCAGCACAGAAAACGTACACTGAAGCTCTACTGCAGGGTTACTGTCTAGAACTTCATGTGGTTGCAACAACCAGACCCCCACCACCTAAATTAATTACACTCTTTAATGACATATTTATTGGGATACTTGATCCGTAGGAAAGTGAGACATTCAAGAGGAGAAGGTTAAGTGCGCTGCAGTGCAGAAACCTGAGGCGGGAATTCAGGTAGGACTTAAGTGGAATGACTTCAAGATGCTTTCACGCTCAGCTCCAAGGACTTAAGAATGAGTGGAGGAAAGAAATTGAATATTACCTGTTTTTCTAGAAAGGCTGAAATCTGAGAAACCACTACATGAAGATCGAGAGAGTTTCTAAGTGGATTTTGGACATTATTAATTCTGCAGAGGTCAGGGAGTCACTTGTTTTTGAATTAAGATTGCATTTGAAGAGAAATCTGCAGTGGCAGCTAATCTAGCAATTACCTTCCTGATTACCTGTGAGAATATCTAAATGATGCGTCTATCTCCCATGATTGCACAAAAGGGTAGAACAAGCTTCTTTCAAGGTGAGAGAATTTGATCCTTTCCTGATAAGAGAGGTAAAGAGAGAGAGAAAGATTTCACGGAGTATGAAATTGGTTAGGGAAATATGCCTTAAGCACCTGAAGATAGCCACGAGGGAACTGGAATGAGCTCCTTTGAATAAATCACCAGCAGTAATAGGCCCGCTTCCTTTAGCAAAATGACTTTTAGGACGAGTAGTAAAATGAAAAGGTAGAATCATATTGGGGTGTAACTTACCCTAACTCTCATTTAGCTAAAGTCAATATCTTGAATATCACCTCATACACGTATTGCTAGGAGTTTTTAATCACTTCCTTGCTTGATGGATAAAAGCAGAATGGTGATCTCTGTACAGAGAGCTACTGTCAGAAACGGTAGCTAGAAGGCTGCATTAACAGAAACCGCTGTTCCTTGATGACCATCTATTCTTCCCTCCCCTCAGGATTTTGGAAAAAGTACTTTAGATTCATAGATGTGGCAGCTAAAAAGAGCAATTACCGTCATATACTCCAACTTCATGCCTCCCACAGGCCAAAGAACATCACCCAGGAGTTCTTACTTTGTGCTTATAATTGTCAAGCTATAATGTCTTTTACAATGCTATCTACTTTTGATTTAAAGACTTCAAATTATCATATGCCATCCAAAGAAACGAAATTAAAAGTTGGACTTTATAATAGCCATTAATACATTTTTCATTCAGTCCATTTCTGGGCTAGAGTACTATTAGCTTGAGGTACAACTGTAGCCAGTTATATTACTGAGAGAGGACTTGTTTTTAAAGTTGTTACTCAAAAAATTTGACAATTTCGTAGGCAGTCAGTGTAAAGAACACCCTGTGGTATTACAAGAGCGCATCTATTTAAATCAGAAAACAATTTTTTACTGAACTGTGAAAGGTATTTTGGAAAAACTGAAGACATACACCTTGTTTACATGTTTTAACTATGGAGTTGAACTATAATAATATTGTTCTGTTCTTGTTAGAATATGTAGGTTTCCCTGGAAAGATTTCTGATAGTTGTTAAGAGTTCTGCCTCTAACTTCCTCTGAATACAACACAAATACATGCATTGGTTTTCCTGTCTTTTGAAGAGGTATCAAGAGATTTACCATGCAGAGATAAGAATGTACTTCTTTTCCAATGACTGCTAAATAATCAGCTATTTTAATTAGAGATAATGGCAATGTAATAATACAATGTACCACATTCAGTGTGGAAGCTTCATATTCACTTGTCTTCACTAATATATACTCTATTAAAGGGCTGAATTAACTAAATATATCTAAATGTTCATTATATAGTTGAACTGCCTTTAGATAACAGCCTATAACCACAACTGTTGTTTCATTATACATTCAGCATTAAAATGTGTCTAGACTTTGAAAAACTCCATGCATGACTTCCTCCTGAAGCCTTGTAAAACATTTATCCTCTGTCAGAAAGTTTTGTTCAGCTAGAAAAACAACACCAACAACTTTAATGTCAATTCTTCCTTGACAGAAAGCTTTTATTAAGCATATCTTGTTTGAAAAACTTAATTGATCAAAATAATCAGGAAAAAAAAGCTAAAATACTAATTCAAAACATCAGAATGTAATTTTCTTATGTTTCACTAAGACATAGGTCATAGGTCATATCACTAAGAATAAGGTCTACTGTAAAGAATGCACATTATATTACTTCTTACTTAAAATGAAACCTGTTTGATTCTTTTCAAGGATCAATAATATACATCACTATGACCATTTATATTTAAATATCTTAAAATAATTTTTGAATTTTTTGTTATCTCCCTTTTCTGCCAATAATCTCAAGTATCAACACTTGCATAATACTGGTACTGAGAAAATTCAAAAGAAGCTCAAAAAGTACTGCTTGATCTTTAAGTCTATTAGTATATGTACAAATGCATGCTTATACACACAAAGAGCTATGTCAATTTTTTTCTTTCAAATACAGCTCTAGTAGTTCACTAAATCATTGAACAGAAATGAACATTATAGTAAGTACAAAGAATTCAAGCTGCAGGGTTTAAAGACTCTGACATATACTTAAAATTAAGCACAAGGCAAAGTGTTTTGTGTGAAAAGGCTCTTTAATAAAGAGTAAGTAGGAATAATATTTTTAGGGCCTGATCTGAAGTCCATTGATGTTAATGGAAAGGCCTGTGCTGACTTTAGCAGGCTTCGGAATAGGCCCATGCTTTTTATCCTGAAATCTCCAAGTAACATGTTTAAAAAATCTGTAAGACTGCCAAAATGCAGAATGACAATCAGAAGTGTAAACCCAATGATGTTTCAGAAGTGACAGACAGGTAAACTGAAGTGATCCAGATGTTCCTGAGAGAGTTTTTAGATTTCTATGCACTGTAAATCTCTCACAGCAGAACTAGTACAAACTCGGGATCACACGTAGCATCAAGCTTCTAGTTGTCATAAAGAAAAATTCATGGTCTAAGGCTAGATGAGGTCTTTGGCTCAGAAGACATGGGGCATCACAGAACAGAAGCCCGTATGTTTTCTCCTGCATGAATTCCTCAACCACTGCCACTTTGCGGGGGCAACGTGTTTTCCCTGGCAAAAGTTGAGCAATACCCAGGTTATGTGTTGTGGGTGGCCCTGGCGCATAATCCTACCGCCCACGTTCTCCTGAGAGCTCAGGTAATAAAAAACGCTCCAGGCTGCTAGGCATTAACCGTGTGGTTCACCTGCTGTGGGTCACCCACTGTAATCTTGAATGTGTACTTGTGAATCTTGATGTACTTCAAATGTTAGACTATTGATTCCCTCCCCTCCTCCTGAGCGATACACTCAACTCACTGATATTCATAAATAATAAAGGAACTTCAGATATGCCAGTCAAAAGGGGATACCTTACAGATGAAAGTGAAAAGATAAAACACATGGAAAAAAACCCCAAACTCTTTATTTAAATATTTGCAACATGCTTTATTTTGTGAGGTTATCAGGAAAAAAAGATGACTTGCATATATAGCTATGCTTAGGTCCTCTCTTGGATTAGATGATTAGATGTCCATCTCTACAGTACTTTACAACAGACACAAGTATTCCTTAGATCAGAGATTGTGAGATAAAAAATCGACATTTCAGTGGTCTGAGTTATAAGACACTGACACAATAACTTCGATTGTTTTGCATCTTTTAAACTAAGGAATCATTTAACCCACAAAACTTGTGAACTCAATCAGACAGTTCTGTACGCACCTGATTGTGCAAATTTATGGTATAATCCTGTTTAAACTGAAGGAAATATTTGTTCAGTGACAACACTACCAGGCCTTTATAGGCTATGCGCCTTTTACAGTCTTTTCTTGAGTGAGACAATGTAAAAGTGCACACAACCATGTGAGAACTGTATGCTTATCAAAAACATTCATGATTGTGCTAACATGGAAGCTTAGGCACCAAAGCAGCTCAATAAATTGAATAAACTTGCTTCTTCTCTAAACTGAGTTAGACTTTAGGTATGACTGAAATCAGAATAGCTCAAAGTATTTACTGATCAGTTAGTACTATGCCTTTCTGCCACATCGAGGTACAAAAACCTCATGTAAGGCAAGTATTAATTACATGCCTAGTGATAAACATGGTTGTTTAGGCTCATGGAAATCCAACAGAATGAAGCAAATTGTCTCTCTAAGGAAGCGACCCATCTCACATTAAATCTTTCCAGAAATGTAAACAGTTTTACATTGGAAAAAAACCCCAGTTTTGAGCCAAACATAAATAGGGTAAAAATAGTATATTCTAAACTATGCTAAAACAGTGACTGAAAGTGCAGTATGGGCCAAATTCTGCTCTCATGTGTGGGTGCCCGATTTTGACTGATGGCAATTTTATGCACTTACTGAAGGAAAGTAAACTTACTGGTACCGAGGAGGCTGGTTTTCCCTCTCACTTGTGTTAAATTCCAGCATCAGCTGAAAGAAGAATGGACCAATTTTATGTCCATTCAGAGTATATTCCAATTTATGAGTTCCCACTGGTGAGGCTATTATTCATCCTTCAGAAGTTCTCCTCTGTATTTTACGAACCCTGTATGAGTTACAATTGTATTTATTTTTATGCACTATTTCCTTTTCAGCAAACACCTGAGAAATGCAGAGCACTAATTATAATGCAAAATTTGTTTCAGCTCCCTTTTTAGAACAAATTTCACTTCAGAGAAACTAGGTATACAGGAACACACATTATTTAGGCGTTGACTTAGATGTTCTTATTTCATGTAACAGATTGAAAGGCCTAACTACAGTATCAGCATTTGTTCCTTGCAGTCAAGAATCATATTTTAACCAGTAAATTAATGGTGTAAATTCAAAAGCCAATTTGAGATTGCCAACCTGGATTTTAACATATTTTTCTTCCAGATACAGAGAAAGAGGCAAGATGAACTTTGAGCAAAATTCTTATTTCAAGAAGCTTTTGCACCAGCTCAGTTCCATTCTGTTTACCAGTGATAATCCTAATTTACCCCATTGTGAATGCCAGAATCAGGCCATTTGTTTAAAAGCTTTGCTTTGTAATTAGGTAGTCACACACATGTAGCTGAAACCAAGATCACAATACTCTCTGCTGAAACATGTAATTGAGGCCAGGACTGGGTCATGTATTCAAAAACCACCTTTTGTCTTTTATATAAGTATTTTTAGGCTTTTTTAGTATGCAAATATACAGATGTGCCTACATTGTTGCACTTTGCTGAATGAGTTATGTCAGATTAAACAAGTACTGCATCTTGTTTAATTACAATACTTAGAAGAAAATTGTAAAGCATGTTGCCACACAGTTAATATGTGGGTTTAGAGCTCGTATTTGTACTGATGGGAGGAACTAGCGAAGTTATCAAGATCCATATTTTCCTATGAGGCAAGAAGACTACTGCAAACCCTAAACTGACATGATAGGTTGCTGGCAAGTACGTGAGAGTGACAGAACCACCACATCACTCATCAACTGACTTCCTCCAGACACCTGGGCTCTATCCTCCCACCCAAGGGTGCAAACCCAAGGTACCTTAAAGACAAATTTGGGAAGAGCTCACTTTTACCTTGACCCTTAATCATCTGCTTAGTAATACAGGCATTGGGATTTCTACTTGACATTATTTGCCTACAGAAATGCTTACAAAATAATCTGAATTTACAGAATGAACATAATTCAATGAAAGGCTTACTTAAGAGAGCTTGCTTTACTTATGGCTTTTTGTACTTGTTACATTTAGAGTCTCAATGAAGTTTTAAAATGTTTTGTTTCCTTTTTCTTGAGAAACAAATAAACAGATTATTGCAGTCTCAGTTTTGTTAGTATAAATTCAAAATATTTCTAGTGGCTTCATACAGACCTCAGATTACTTTTTGATGTTTTGCAAGCACAAAATTCCATGAGTTTCATTGGAAATTACACATGGGAAGAAGTAAAAATTAGATCACAATGTGGCTTTGGTCTATTTAAAGAAGGTACTTCTTAAGAGCAGTTCTTTTAAAAGAAAGCTTCAGAGAAATACTGAATTTCCCCACTGAATTTTACCTTTTTGTTTTCAAAATCCTCTAAGGTATTTCTCTTACTTCTCCCGGGGCCTACCTCCATTTATATCCTCCCATTTAGTCTGTGTTTTTTGCACCATTTTGTCTGCATTGCCACATAAGATCTCTTACCGCGGATAGTTTGCTCCTTCTCAACTTGTACTAGCTGAAAGTAGTCTCCCTCTTTCTTTCCACCTCATTGACTTTCTAACCTATTTCTAAACATACCTGTGGCAAAATAACGGAAGATTGGCGAGGAGGATTGTAAACGTGCTCAATTGACTTGCAGCTGAGGTGTCAAAAACACATACCTTGCACTAATCATTGTTTAGTCTTGTGTGCTTGACAAGTAGAACATCTGTGTTTAGCTAATATAGGCTGGCGATAGACTCAGAGGCAGCTATGGAACATGCTTGAGACTTCTGCCCTGCTGTGGGAAAGATAAAAGCACAGTGGTAAACTACGCCTGCGTGAATCCCTGATATACAGGCAAAACCAGCAAGTTCGGTGATCCTCTAGCACGGACTGAGCTACACGGTGGCTGTGTTCCTGCTTCTGTGCCTCTGCCCAGGTGATGCTTCAGAGATCCCCTGGTTGGCGAGGTAACAAAAATAAGCGTACTCTGCATTTCATCTGTGGGTTTGCGGTTGTTGCTGCGTCCTGCCTGTGCCAGCCCACACAGTATCCTTGCCTTCTCCCTTGTCTACAGATCTTAATTCTCTTTGTCCCTCTAATATTCATTTTTTAACTCTACCAATTTATTATTTACACCCATTCTGTACAGCAGTCCAGGACACAGCTATACAAAAATAAATAATATAATAAATATAGGCATGACTTTCAGTGCTTGGAGGTGAAACTTTTTGAAGTCAGCTGGAGCTGTCCCTGAGTGATGCTTTTGGGTCCATACACAAAAATCTTCCTGCTTTTACTCAGTCTCCATGGGACATGGTTATGTTACGTTGTACTTAAGGTTCACTTTCTGTGAGCACTTTGCCATTTGTAGAATCAGCTGCTGAACATGAATTCATGCAGGGTATTAGCCAATTTTAGTAAACTACTTTTCTTACTGACTATCATTTCATGCTGATGTTTCTTTAACATGACTTTTTGAATCCAGCGCTTTCATTTTTAATTTAAATTGGATATTTGGACATAATATTGTTTCTGGGAAATGTGCCTCAGTATTAAAGTTTGATGACTTTAGGCTGGAAAAGAGTGGAATGTGTTGACTGGAGTTCCAGTGAGCACTTCATCAGGAATGTAAATGCCAACAAACGAATTCCAGGACATTTACTAGATCTGGTCATAAAGAATGCCACTTCCCCTATGCTTGAGAGTTATCAAAATATATTTGTAGACAAAATTGTTCTGGAGTAACAAGAATCAGAGAGAAAAGATTATGAAACCACATGCACCCTATTCACTTTTATAACATGACTCCTTTAAGTCAAAGACGTTAAGAGTTTATGCAGGCGTATGGGTTTCAAAAGATCTCGTTATGTCCCTGGAAAGGTTGCCAACTGTTCTGTTATGCTGGGAAAGGAGAGACACTGTGGCACCTCTTCCAAATAAAACATGTGCTTAATTGATCTAGGCCACTGAATGTGTTCTGATCTTCCCAGGGTGCGAGACTTTGCTCAAAACATGCACATCAGAAGAGCTGCTAGTTTATAGAAGTTGCTATCTGTTTAGTAGTCAGCCACAAAAATCATATATTTTTGTTTTAGACTACCTACAGTCAAATCATGTAGCAGTTTGGCTGACTAGCAAATGTTTTTCCGCATACCTTACACACATACAGCAAGAGAAACCGAAAAGGTGGCAAGGCAAGTAGTGAAGATCTTTGTTCAGTGGCACAGGACTTACACATTCACAGTTATTATCAGCTCCTTTTCCTAGAGGAGAAGGCCAAGTCTTTCACTTAGGGATTAAACAAGGCATTATTTAAAACCAGTGAAAAGTAAATATCTAACCCCTGCTTTACTATTTCCAAGGGATTTGAGCAGCAGACTGTAAATGACACTAAATGACATCTCGAGGGGGTAGAACAGTTATTAGATAAGTGCTGCGGAAGGAAGGTTTCTTCTGTTTAGAGGAAAAATTTTAAATTTTCCTTTTGCTAAATCAAATGCTATTATTAGTAACACAGCCAAGGGAAATTAGATAAGGGCTCTTTTTTAAAAATTAATTTTCATGGAAACTTACATTAAACACAGTCTTACTTTGTTTTCAGTGAAGAAGGTTGTTTTGTCAGCTAAGAAACACTTGTTTATGTTAGCAATAAACTCTGCCATCCCAGGCTGCTAACAAAAGACAAAAATCAACTCCACGAAGGACAATAAGAGGAGCTCATTTACACTCTTCCCAGAGCTAAAAGGAGCAAGGAAGGAGAGATGGCTGAGTCACAATTTCTTTTCTGTACTGCTGCGGAGGTGGTTCAGCTATTAACATATTTTAATGCGATGTTGTAATGTCAGTCAGCGACCATCCTGCCTGCTCCCCATGAGGTACTGCCTCGCAATACAGTTTAAATAAAAAGCAATATTGTCAAAACAATATAACAAGCAAGCTTGTTAGTTTAATCAGCGTAGTTTCAAAGTTTCCTTTAGTGCTTTTTAAGAGTTGGTCATTTAAATTAGAACTGTAAGTACAGATTTTATTTAAGAAAGAGCATGCAAACAATGACGTCTGGGTTGGGTGTACTGCAGAATCCACACAAGGACACATGATGCTTTCTTTCTGCTCTTATCATACATACAAAATGTGGTAATTTATAAGAAAAGCTTTATTATGGTTTGAAAGCCCAGGAAAGAGATTAGCTATCAAGAAATTAAGCAATTTTGTTCTCTGAAGCCTGTAATTTGGGGGTGACCAGAAGTTTCTTTTTAGAAGGACTAAAAGGGTAACAAGAAAAGATGTCCCAAAGCATCTTCTAGTTCTTTCTCTCCGTGGAAGCTTTAACTGTCAATGATAGTCTTTGCTTTGAAGCAAATTACAGCCATATTAATCAAGTCAAACATCAAAGTACCACAACCATTTTAGTGACTGTGGTTCATACATTATTTCAATAGAGGGATTGAGCATTTTTTTTAATAGAATAAAATATGAAAGAAGCTGTAGGAAGGACGGCCTTAGAGACGTTCCTGCTAGTCATCTACCTCACCGCTCTCCTGTTATAGTCACATCATCAAAGGTCATATGAACCAAATGCACATGTTTCATGAGCTAAGGTGGAGAAAAACAAGAGCCAATCCAAATACTGTATAAAAGTTTTTCAGGAAGAAAGACCATCCGTTATTTGGCACACTGCAGCTACTCCCCTGTAAGGTGGGTGCCTTCATTTTTTAGGTCTTGTTTATGTGAACAAGAACACAATAAGAAGACAATATAAAAGGGAACACTAAGATATGTGAGGAGGATAAGGGTCGAAAACAAATGTTGGGATAAGCCTGGGCTTACTATCTTTTAGTTGCAATTATTAATTGAATGTATTAGAGAGGTACGAGGAGAAGCATCTCTATTTTGTCAGGAAATTTTACTCAGACTCCTTCCTAAGGAATTCATGCGGGTTGTCTGTTATTCAAACTCTTAGTTCACATGAGGAGACAAGGTACATTTTTATTTTTAAGAAAAAAAGCCAGAAAGACACGTTTAAATGTAGCTGTTCATATTCACTGCTGTTCTTGTTTCTTGGGAGGTAACTAACGTTTATACAGAGTCCATAGTGCTTACACCAATCTCAATGATTTTTTTTCTTATATTTTTCACATCCACAGCACTCACTAAAGTGTTTTGCTACATCCTTCCAGATATCACTGTTAAAAGCTGAATTATCATTGCTAATTCTTTAGGATGGACATAATAGAGGAGGATGCAGATATTTTCTCTGATAGTAACTGCCAATTACTTTGCCTATTTTCCCCAGTCCATTAAGCCCTTAAAACAGGGAAAGGGGGATTTTTAAATGGTTTCCTCCCAAATATCCCATCCGGCCAGGTTTAGAATTAAGTTTGTACCACATATCTCCATTTTAAATCCATGTTGAAGTTTTTTGCTGGGTATTAACCACTTCAAGTACAGGAGTGTCAAAGTAGTAAAGCAACTTACTGTTTTTAATACTTCGCAGTGAGCAATAAGTTCCTGTAGTACCTGAATAGCACACTTGTGTGAAAAGGGGTTTCCACAGACAGCAATCAAATTTACAGACCCTTTGCAAGAGCATTTAATAGCTAGCACTTGTGGCAAAACATTGGCAGTGGGGCTGAAGAGGTATCAAACAACTGAAATGATGGAAATGTAATTTTCCTAGTACTTTAATGTCAGCAAATAGCATTTGGCAGAAAAACAAATAAGATTCTATGACCTTAAATATGAACACTAATAACTCAATTAGAAATACTAAAACAATCTGTAATTATTTGCCTGAAAAAAATCATGAGCTTATTCTACCATTAACACAACACTTACGACATATTTAGTTGATAAGCCCTCCTAGTGTTTTCAGACACTTTGTAGACAGACTATGAAATCAGGGTTGGGGTAGGAAAAAAGGGAGAAAAATAACTGGAAATAGAAAAGACCACAGTATGAAAACTTTTTTCCTTCAATATTTCAATAATTAAAGGGCCACCATTTTGGCTCACTGACAGCGTAATTGAAAACAAAAGCTCTCTCCACAAGTAGATCATAAAAAAGTTTGGGTTGGAAGGGATCTTTGTAGGTCACCTGGTCTAATCACTCCACTCAAAACAAAGACAACTTCAAAGTTTGATTCAATGTAAAATGAAGCAAAGCTGCAAACGGCCTTGAACCACTGAGGTGTGAAATTCACCTGGGATGGGGCCTGCACAGCCTCTTTAGGAGACCTATTTCACTGTTGCATAAGAATTTCCCTTGTTGCAACCTGTGACTGCTGTTTCCTGTCTTTTCACTGTGTAACTCTTAAGAACGTTCTGGCTCCAACTTCCACCATTAGGTGGCTGAAGTCAGATGACTTTTTCAAACTGAACTAGCCCAGCCTTCTCAGACTTTGCTTATACATTACATACTCCATTCCCCATGTCACTTAGTGGCCCTTACTGGATTCATTCCATTTGGTCAATGTGTTTCTTGGGTTGGGAAGCCCCAGACTGGGCATTGTGTCAGATGCAGGCTCCTAAGGGTTGAATGGAGGGAAATAAGCGCTGGCTTCATGGAGTACTGCATCCAACTCTGGGACTCCCAGCATAAGAAGGACATGGGCCTGTTGGAGCGGGTCCAGAGGAGGGCCATGAAAATGATCAGAGGGCTGGAGCACCTCTCCTATGAAGACAGGCTGAGAGAGTTGGGGTTGTTCAGGCTGGAGAAGAGAAGGCTCCGGGGAGATCTTATAGCAGCTTTCCCATACCTGAAGGGGGCATACAAGAAAGCTGGAGAAGGACTTTTACAAGGGCATGTAGTGATGGGACGAGGGGGAATGGCTTCAAACTGAAAGAGGGGAGATTTAGATTGGATATCTGGAAGAAATATTTCACTGTGAGGGTAGTGAGGCACTGGAACAGGTTGCCCACGGAAGCTGTGGATGCCCCATCCCTGGAGGTGTTCAAGACCAGGCTGGATAGGGCTTTGAGCACCCTGGTCTAGTGGGAGGTGACCCTGTCCATAGCAGGGGGGTTGAAACTAGACAATCTTTAAGGTCCCTTCCAACCTAAACCATTCTATGATTCACCCACCTAGCTGAATTCTTGTAAATGGAGCCAGCATGCAGTTAACCTTCATTGTCAGAAAGGCATGCTGATGATGGTGTCAGGATTTATTGGAGGATAATAATTAAAATGAAAATTTTATTTTACCATTATCCATAGCATTATTAGGATCTGGAGTTTAGGCCAGCTCACTATCCAAGGATAAATTTTCAAGCTGATGATATACATACAAGGAAGACAATTTTAGTATTGTCAGTTCAATGTAGGGGTGGCAACAAAGAAAATTCAAATTTCATAATTTTAGATCATCTTCCATCAATCAAAGGAAATACAATCACTCATCTAGACCCAGAGGGCTAATCGTGACAGTTTTGGAACATCATGTGAGATGCTGAGCTCCCTCAACTCCCATAAACTGAAAATCTTAGAGAAGAAACACATTGGAAGGCCTGCCTTTGATCACCAAAATAAAGTTTTAAGTCCCAGATGGAATCATTTCCCTTCCTCATTCTGTCCTCTTTGAGCTTCTTACAGGTCTCTCTCTTATTTTTCCTTCAAAGTCCTTGTTTGGGAAGACATGATACTTGGAAATACTTCTGATTGCTTCTAGAATTCATGATAAAAGATCTTCTAGTTTGGAGGGGGGCTTTTTTGCAAGCAAGAGAAGTAATTCAAACTAATTTTAATAGCTGCTTTCTTTCTATCTGCTTACAATACGTTCATCTATTACACAGACTTTAATCACAAATGTGCCAAGCGTACAGTGGAATAGTTAGATGAAGCACACACTGGGGGAATAGCAGAATCAATGTGCTTAGTCTCTTCTTAATCCTCTCTTTTGTGCGTAGGAGACCCGCATGTGCTGCTATTCCATACACAGACACAGGGGCTGATGTGGTTTATGCAGGGCTAGTTATGCAGCCAAGCCTTCATTCAAAGAGACTCAGAAGCTATCAGAAGAGAAGGGGGAGAAGAAAAAGAGAAAATGTGGCAATTATTTTTACTGTCTGAAATTCAAGAGAGGCATCTATTAGCAACATAATATACGGAGCAGTCAAGAAAGGAAAAAAAGATGCCAGCATTTTTATGTTTCTGCTAAAAACGTGCCCGAGACTTTTCTGTCTGCAACAGTTATAGACTTACATCAATGCCAGCAATGTTCAGGATCCATATGGAGTGCCAGTCACCATCAGGTGACCAAATGTACCCGACCTTAAACTGTTTGCAGGTGCTACAACATGTCTCTTGACCAGCCACCCCTCTTCTGCCAGGCACACTAAACAGTGTCCCGCTGCTCTCAAGTGTCCCATATTCAGGTGACCTCTCTGGGAGTCTTTCCCCTGCAGTCAGAGTCCGGGTGCACAGACATGATGCACAGTGCGTGTCCCCGTTCAGCATGGGATTGACAACCCAAGGACTCCCTTTGAACAAGGCAGGCATTTTAATTCACAGTTTCTCTGTCACTGCTTTCTTATTTCAGCTCCAACTCAAAAAAGCATTTAAGCAGGCCTTAAGCCATAAATGCTCAAAATACCTATAAAAATGCCCCTCATGGTCAGGAAAATGTGTGCCAAATGTTGAACACATACGTACCTGCCTCTTAGAACTGGGTGACCCAGACACATACTCAAGTGCTTAGCTGAATTAACAGCATAAACTTCTGTTTTAAATATGGACTCTCCTTAACTGGTACTTCTTTGCCTGGTATATTTATCTGTCTTGTCACACTTCATACTATGCAGCAGAGCAGCTTATGTCAGGACCAGGCAGTGCAGTGAGATCACCCAGAGAGACATGAATTTCCTCCACTCAAACGCAGGCAGGACTAGAGAACAGTACAGGTCCCCTTCCTCTTCCTCCTCTTTCCCTGTTTTTTCCTCACAATAGTCACTGTTTTCCCCTCTGTTACCTTCATGGGCAATAGCTATGGCCATAGTTGTGATTCCTCGTGATCCACTGTAGCCTAGATATTTTAGGAAAACTTCTGATTTGACACTGAAGGATAGTAAAGCAACTGAATGGGTTTACAAAGAGGTGTAAAGTTGGACTGGCCCTGTCAATCTCCCTGAAGAATAGGGATACCCTTGTCTTGGATCCAAATCAATTCGTGTAAGCAAAGGGATGACTTGGAGCTGTGATATAAAACAACGGCACCATTTATAGTGTTACTGAGATATGGGAGGATAAACACGGTAACAGAAAAGAGCTAATAAAATCAGAAGCATTTTAAAATGTCGTGGTCTACAAAAGAATGGACATTTTATAGCTTTGTCATGATCATAAGAGACAGTAGATTGTGTCCTTTGCATAACAGTTTCAGATCTCATTGCCAAAAAAGAATGTACAAAGAGGCCTAGAAGGACCAATTGAAATTCCATCAAATCATTATAAGGCTTCACAATACGCCATTACAAAATCAGTAGTTGTGCAAGAAACAATCATAAAATAGCCAAACTGCATCTTCATAACATTTCCAGCAGTTTGTGTCAGTATTCATTTAGGAAGTCTTTAATCTGTATATCTGTATGTGCAGAATGAGTATGAAATACTAGTATTTCATATTAAAATTACCTGCTACACCTGCTGTCTTATATATTTTCCCTCAGACATTTTGCTTACTTTTAAATACCAGAAGACAAGAAGCCAATGATGGCAAATTCTAATTGGAAAGAGAAGTCTCCTTTGTATCAGAACATTGCAATGAGCCTCTGACACCAAATACTGCATTTCTGGTTACTCCTTTCTTTCAAAAAAACCCCCAAACTTACATTGTTCATTAGACAAGAGCAACAATTTTGAAGTAAGTGACCAAGAAAACTTGTTTTGCAGAAAAGACAGATTTTTTTCACCCACCCTCAGAGATTCATAACACTTCTCCCAGATTAAACCAGAAGGGTGCAATTGATTAATCACTTCTGAAAAACTTAGCTTTTATTTTTAGTCATTTTCAGTGCATGAAGAACCCATGATTATGACCAGATCCCATATTGCAGCCTCCCTTTCAGTGTAAGTTATGGGCAAGGTTATAAACCAGAAAAATTAGAAGTTCATAATGGAGATGATGACAGACCTTTAATTATGCAGGGCATGAAGAACAATACTGTAATAAAATTAGTGGAAAAAAATCATGTGTCATTTAGTCTACTACGTGCTTGAAGACTTCTCCACTACAGATGAATCAATGGGCTTGGTTATAGTTGCTCATAAGTTAGTCTTAGGGCTTTTAAGGCTGGAAGTGCTTGGTACCTTAAATTCACACTTGAATTTTGATTAATCATGATTTGGAGTGACTCTGTGAGAGAGGTAATGATAATGAATATTGCTGATTCACAGTTATGCAAGCTGTTTTTGAAAGTCTGATGCAGCCAAGCCTTAAAAGTGAATGGACACTCCAACTTAAGCATTTGACTTCAGCAGGCTAAGCTTCGGTGCAAGCACCGAACTGCATATAAGCAATTGCCTTTCAACACCAGCGTACAAATGCTCTGTTTTTGTCTATGTGAGTACGTAATCTGGCGCAACAGGCACCGCTAAATCAAAGCTGTTGCTAAAGCCCCTACATTTGCATTTGTACTACACTTAAGCTGGTTTTCTGGACTCGACATCATTATCACACATGAATTTAATCTGTCCACAGGACCATTTGTAAGGTTCAGGCCCAGAAGAAGCTGAAGCATATCTGGTGTGCACCTGGAGAAGAGCATCAGGTTCACTTTCCACCCAAAGGAGTCTAGTTCAGAAACCCGCAAAGCACCATGTGAAACAACGCAACACGTTGAAAAAGGGCATGATTGGGAAATGTACCCCAAAACTGCACTACTGCTTCCAACCAAAAAAGAACTGTAAACTAACCCGCATCCTGACAGAAAAGGAATTATCATGGTCAGAAAAGTTTTAAATTCCAGATCAATTATTTCCTGCAACTTGCCATTAACAATATTGTAAGCCGAAACAGGTAAAAAAGACAGACTTGGGAATATAAGTGCAACTTTTAAAAAGTGTACATAGACGATACCCTTTATCTAAACTAATAAATGTTCTCTGATGTTTTCACTCTAAAAATGCAGTATTATAAATGCTAGATATTGATTCTTTTGTTAAATGTATCTCCAGTTGTGCATTTTAATGCCATTTTTTCAGGTCATCTAGAGATTTATTACAAACCTATAGTACAAGTAATCAGGTACATAATAAAAATTATGCAGCAGTATTTTGTAATAAAGCCTGTATATAAAGAATATGTAATAGATATTCACATACCAGCATTGGAAGCATTTGTCTCCTTTGCTAATGACTCTGGACGCAACCCCAACCTGCTTCACTAAGTAGTGTCATGCTGCCTAACTAGTCCAGCTGAAATCAATGTGATCATGTGTGACAGAGAAATTTAATGGGATAAAAGCATCAGGAAGCAGCACTTGGACACTGCAGTTAAATTAACTAATTCTCTGTAATCTATACACTTAATTCACACGTTACCTTGTTCAAAGCAATATGATTAAGACATTCCCTTGGGACACAGATGTTTCATTTAGAAAGACCTGCATCAGTACTAGAAGTGGAGTTCTTTCTTTTTATCTTCTTTCCTCAGTGTAGAGGGGAACAACTGAAACTGTTAGGATTATGCACAAAAAAACTATTTCACCGGAATAAGTATTTCTGTATCTGTCATCAATGGGAAGTTGAAATAGCTTGAGTTACAGATCTCACCTGGGAGAGAATCTCTGATCACTGGGCATATCTAGGTATTTTTAGATCCCTAATGTTAGCTTGAAAGATGCTAGTTAAGTGCCAGCTGGTCTACATTGGTCTTTTTGACTCTGGTATTTCACAGGCTCTGAGGTGGTAAATTCCATCTATTATTAAATTGAAAAATACTGTAAATAACATTTGCTGAACATTAGTCAGAGGTGTGTAATTTTCATTTACACATGTTTTTCCGCTGTAAGTGTATATAGGATTGCAGAATCAGCCTCAGCTGTATGGTTTCAGTCTGCTTTCTTAAAAAGTGGTTTTCCTGACAATAGAGAATGACATTTACAATGTGGTACCACTTATTCATTGATTCTGATATGCCAGAGACTAAGCATGTATTCGAACCAGCCGGAAGCCACATAGTCAGAGCCTCAGGCTCTTGAAGTGAAAAAATCAACAAGTTCTATAAATAGGCATTTACAGGGAGAATAGAGAGATTAAGTCACCTGCTGTTACGGAAGGTTCTAACCCTAACAGTAATTCTATTGCTTGGTAAGATTGCAGGAATCTTTCTTGGTATGTCTGCAAGAGAAGGTTTTAGTAAAGTGTCTTTGCAGGCATTTGAGGAGGAGTCCATTTCTGGAGATATTGTTTATTGCTGCTTCTTCAGATACTTACGACCCTTTTTTCTTTGCCCCTAAATAATTTGTTTTTGCTTGCAAGTTAAGAGCCATTCTACTAAAAGCAAGTAATTTCTGTATGTCTTTCCAAATGATCTTCAAAACATCAAGCACTGTCATGGATGCCTGAAGACAGAATGGTATCTTCATAAAAATGCAAATTATTCCAATTATAATAGCAATCAGAGTCACGGAGAGCAAGGGATTTCTCAATTATAGCTCTTGTGTGGCACTCAAGGTTCCCACAGAGGCACAGCAGAGGAAAACACAACAATTTAAATAATACTGATGTCCATTCCCTTTATAATTCCTAATGGCATGAATATTATTTAAAGACTTTGGAATAAATATACCTCATACAAAAGTAGCATAAGTTGCAAATGAAGCTTTTGATTAGAGCTCATATAAATCCACGGCCATATATTTTTCACCAAAATTTTACAAGTCAGACGCAGATGCTGAAAATTATCACAACCATTGCATGACACCAAGGTCCCAACCTTGATTACTCATGCGATAGTAGGTAAAGATCACAATATTTCAAGACATACAAAATAACACTCCAAATATCCCCCAGTTGCTACTCTTTGGACAAGCAATCCAGAGCTGTTATAATTAAAGCTAATAATAATTAGTTACCTCAGTCTAAATACCCTGTGTCATCTCTGGATCTCAAAGCACTCCACAAGAGAAATCCCAGTTTTACAAATAAGGAAATAGAGCCACAGTGAAGGAACGCATCTATTTACTGACACTTAGTATGCTAGAACAAGGACCTAGACCCACATTTCCCACTTGCTAGCTTCGTGCACTGTTCCTTTTCACCTGAGTTTCCTTTGAAGTTAGATCCAATCCAGACTGTAGACAATACTGAAGCAGCATCAACATGACTGTAATTTATATGTCCGCCTTAATTTAGACAGGGCGCATCGCCTCTAAGCAGCTTAATCCAGGGTCTAAGAATCATTCAGATAAAAAATACCTGGCCTTATCTTGTGCATGCCCTAGTCCAACATACATACAACTGCCAGCAGCTTTAGTCCACCTATCAGTGCAATTTCTTGGACAAAACCTAAAATATTTTAGCTGAGCAAATGATAGGCTCTAAAGTTTTTTGGATGCTGTTTACAAAGACAGCATCTGTTTAGTGCAGAATCTGTCTGTAAACACTTCTTTTGTTCACTTATAGACTTTGGGAAATTTTTAATATTCAAGAAAAATAAAGTAATGTTTCTGCTAGCATGGTCTCCTCTCTCTCACACTTTGAGGTACACAAGTAGCAGTTATTAAGGTCAAGAGGTTGGCAGAAGTGACCTATCAACTAAAAAAGTTCAGCTATAACTACCGGCAGCAGAATTTAGTTTTCAAAAGCACTGCGTGTCTATAAGAGATTTCCCTGTATTTTGAAGATAAGTCTTTATATCCAAAGGCCAGCCGTGCTGGGTTGGCACTGTTGCAGAATTAGTAATTGTGCAGCAGCAGCAGGAAATACTGACTGCACATTTAACAGATTAAAAATACTATGATAGCTGCTTACATTTTTAATACACCATCATTCAAAGTTCTTTCCCCCACATAACGTGGGGACTGCAGCCTCACTTTGGTCTCCATAGTTAAAGACCGGACATGCCACAAAGTCCTGTGAGTTGCCGTGAAGGAAACCAGGCGCCCGTGTAGGTGTGCTGCGGTGGCTGGCTGTCAGAGAAGACCTGTGTCAAACCCCACGGTAACAGCCATTCCCTGGAAAACCACCAGCCAGGGTGATTTTTGCAGCAATAGCTTTCCCCTTTCTCCCGGCCTGCATTACCCTCCCTTTTTTGAGTGCTTGTAAACTGCTGTGAGGCATAGTTTACTGTTAGGACACATCATCATTGATGGAGATCAGGAACTTTACATTACTGGCACCTCATTATAAGTAGCTGAGACCTGTGATCCAGCTGATCTCAGGGTGAGTTCAACGGCTGATCTGGTGGACTGTTCGCTTTGTACAGGAAGCCCATACTCTCTGCACTTAAGTTTCATGTCTTACAAACACTGCGTTGGTTTTCAAAGAAATTAAGTCCACCTATTGGACAGAAAACAGCATTGCTAGAAAGTATAGTTATAGTTCAGTCTGCGAGAAGAACAGCTAACATTTGGGATCTAAATGTTAATATTTATTGTTGTTAAAGTTGCACTAAGTAAACTGCAGGATTTCAATGCAGCTTGCATGAAAGCTATGGGAATTGCTATGTGGGTTTTTGTTAAATTCAGAACATGGTGTTTCTCACGGTCTGCCCATATCCCACATCTGGAGGGTAGCAGGAAGAGCGAAACTCATACTACACAAGCAGAAAGGGAAAGGGAGGAATGACGGTCTTGTTAAATAGGGCAGGGCCTATTTTTGCCTTTCAGAGAAAACAGAAAAATATTGACTGTATTTTGGAAGACATAATGGGGGCCAGGGAAAAGGAATTAATCCTGCACAGTGTCCCCAAACACTGTTTCCACTTTTTTTATTTTTTATTTCTGTAATGCATTTCCAAGTTTTGGCAGAAGGTCAAGGCATTTGGGTCATAAATCAGAGTATTTTATTGCTGCATCTTTCTCAGACTTATCTGTCCATTTGCTCCCAACTCTTGCACTCTTTCCTACAAATCTCTACAATAAATATTTCCCTTGGTCCTCTTATTGGGACTCTTCCAGTCCACTAGAACTTCAGTCTTTTGTACTCAAAAAGAAAGATGTTTTACAGTGAGGGACTGAGAAAAACAATTCACACAGGTTTCTTTATATCCTCAATAACTCTGAGGTCTCTTAACCAACTTCCATGTGACTTTTCCATTACTTCTTTGTTCTATGGAACATCACGTATGTTGTTGATGTATATGAGTTTTTGGATGCTTAGAGACATGAGAGCTGACATTGGTAGTATTTGTCTTTTTTTTTTTTCCCATTGGACTAGAATTTCAACCATGAAGTACTCTCTGATATATGGAAAATATGGAGGAACCAAAGGGTGGAAAACAATGGACTGGAAATGGTAAGGTAAGAGCAATTCCTTTTTGAAACCGAAACAATCTATGGGAAAATAAGCTGATAATTTTAAACTGGATTTTTTTAAAACATTTTCTTATAAATAGGATGGTATAGGGGTTTAGCTGTAATTATGATTTCCCTAGTTTCAAAACAAGTTTTCTGCTAAAAGAGGTATTGTGGAGTAGTGACTGAGGAGGTTCGTGAAGAGTCTGTATATGACAAAAATGGAAAGGAATAACTTGCACCTATGACTAGACACAGCATTCACAGATATCTTATACTTGGATGTGAATTACACCGATCACAATATTTTTATGATTTATATGCATCTATATGAATATACATGAAGTTATGTTTTAAAAATATAACTAAAGAAAAACTTTTTTTTTCCATTTCTTCCAGGAGAAATTTCAGTAAAGTGCATCTTTTTATAACCGGGTGAGTTTTATGTTTCTTTTCATTAAAGCTGTGCACAGCTTTAAAAATGAGTAAAGATTCAGCAAATTTTTGCCAGAATTTGTCATACACAATTCTCAGACCAGTTCTGCAGTTGGAAACATAAGCCAGTTTCCAGAAGCCTGAATGATCCCGGCCAACATGGCCTTGAGCCTAATCCCTGTTCGTCAGTCTTTCTTTAGCCTGAAAACTTCATTAAACAAAAAAAATAAGCAAAACTGAAAGAAAAAGACACAGCCTTTGAAAAGCTATAGCAAAGTAAGCTCAGGAAATATCGCAAGATACCCAATCCTCTGTCTGCAGTTTGAGATTTATGCCCATTTTCCCCTCCCATAGGTATGAGCATCTTACGTCCTGGGGGCTGCGTGCGTGGCATGAAATTCACAATCTGCTTCCAACAAGAAATGCAGTCTGTTCACCACCATACAGACAGTACTAAAATCCTGTCCAGAAGTTTTCCTCACATTGTTAATGCTTACACTCCCCATTTCATGGCAGTATACCTTTTCCTTCCTGACATCCATTTTATTTGATTATCTATGAAATGATTTGTTTTACGAAGGCTGAACGCAGTGTCTGTGCAGTGCTTCACACGGTGTGTACAAGATGCATATGTAGACAGTGAGACCTAGGCACTTCTTGCATTACATACATATTAGTATATATATTAGGGATATACATAGACATGTGCTAAGTATGTTCAGTCAGTAATGAAAGAAAAATTCTTAGACATAAGGATAGAATAAATGTTAAGTATTGGATGAAATTGAGAAAAAGAGAGGGGAAAGAATATAAGAGAGAAGATGTTTGCAGTGGTCCTTTGGGATTTGAGAAAGGTACCTTAGGATATCAGAACAGGTATGTAACTGATGGATATTAATTATATAGAAGTATTTAAAACCTAACTTGGCAAAAATAATCTAAAAATGTGTTACCGTCAGGTGTTCTATAATGAGAACACTGCAAACATACTTTCTGAGTCCTACATATGATCAGACCAATTTCGTATATATGTAATAGGGAAAAATGGAGAAAGACCCCTAAAGTAAACGGATCCAATATGTTTGAGCTACTTTAAAACAGTATTCCTCATTATATAAATACAATATTTTAGCATTGAGAGATTCTAGTGAGAGTTTATAACCTTTCTTCCCCCAAAATGTTGATGATATTATTTTTAGCTGAATATTACAGCACCAAAGATCCCTTTTAAGGATTGCACCAGTAAAGTGCCACTAAAGAACATTTTTCCTTATGATGAACATGTCCTCCACTTGACAGACAAGTCAACTGAAGAATAAATATACCAAGGTCATGATAACGTGCCCTGATAGCTCAACGCCTATTAAGCTACTGGCAACTGGTAACACAGAGTGAGCCTTCACTGCAGGAATAAGTGCCACTATCATGGGTGCTGCAATTGCACTGGTTCCATAAGTTCAGACCACCTGGCACCATCAAATTCATCCATTTAGAAGTTTGATTTAATTGCAGATTATGGATACAATTGCCTAGTTCAAAGCTACTCGAATAATTGCAGAAATAATCATCAGCAAGGAGTGAATAGCCAAAACTCCCAGATAGAGTTCCGGAAAAAACACTGCAAAGACCCCTCTTAACTTTAAGCCTTAATACGTGGGAATGTCATTACTCAGTTACAAAGTGCCACAGGTATAAAATACTAAACGTTCCCTCCACATGTTATCATGTTTTTAACTCTACTAACATTCACAGAAAGAGACTTATTTTTATTAGGAAAAATTAGCCCTGAGAAACATAGTGGTAATCTCAAGTACCAGGTACATTTTATAGCATTAAGTAACTTGAAAATTTTCCGACACACTGTTGAGGTTTTCTCCTCAGGGTTATTACCCTGGAATAATGGAACAGCCTCTTTCCTTAAAACCTGGAAAGTCCTACATGACAAAAGGTTTACATTTCAATTACTAGCTTCATTTACCCATAGGAAGCAAACATTTGAATATCAAATTTCTGCAGTGTGCTTCCAAGCGCTGGTTGAAACTTTTTGAAAACAACTGTGTTAGAAATATTTATTGTCTAAAACAAGTGTGTCAGGACTGCAATGCCATTTCTTCTTTTTTGTTTTTTAGATTTTGAGGAAATCCACATGATGCCTATATGCCTTTGTACCATGTTTCAGAGAGGTTCAATTATCAGATATTTTCACTGCTTGACTATCTGCCTATCAAGGCAATATGTCATCAGGGTAGCTTGCTGTGTATCGTGGTAGTTTGCTGTCATACTGGCCTAAAGAATGCCAAAGGATTTTCTTGCATGGTAAATTAAAATATTTTTGCTCTTTGAATGATCGGAACAGTTAGAATCTTCTTATTATCCTTTTTACTTAGAACTAAGAAAATAGACTATATGTGTAAATAAAGAATCAGCATTTCTGATGGTTTATGGTTATTTTCAAAAGTGCATTTTAGGAGATGGTTTGGGTGTGGGGAAGGAGGGAATTTAAAAACAAATGGTTGAATTTTATTTCATACTGCAACAGTCAACACTGTGTAGTCAGAGATTAGAGCAGACAAAGTTGCTGAATTTCCAGCTGCTAAGAATTCTGCAGGATTTCCCTAGCTCCCTGGAAAGAAGAAAACATGGTGTCTTTAAGGCTTAAAGTAGTTATCCAAGTAGTTTTGGAGGGGCAGAGTGAAGAAGCTCAAGTCTCCAGCAACACCTCAGGATTCTGTTGTGTTTGAGAATGCTGTGTTCCATCTCTGTTTCCAACAGAGACCTTTACTAGCAAGTCATATGTCTTTGTTAAGAAAAACCTGGTGAAATGTTATGGTAGCATCCTACAGTCATTGTGGAGGGAATGATTGTTATGGCACAAGAAAGGAAATATGCAGTGACAAGCTGTGGAGGAGCTGGTCTTGGGGAAAATAATAAGAAAAGGTTCCATTTATGGAAAATTTCAGGCTATTAAGGATGAGGGTTGGACTCATGATGGGTGAAAAATTAGTTGACTCAAAGTGTTTATGAATAATCTGTGATACATTGGCTACATTCTTCATTGCACTCCTCTATTCTTAAAAATGTTTCATTCAGTGCTGCACTTATGCAGGTACCTTTTATAATACTGTTTACAAACAAGGATGACAGATTAGATCATTGTCCTGGTTTGGGCAGGGATAGGGTTAATTTTCACAAGGAGCTGGGACAGACAGCTGGCCCAAACTAGCCATAGGGCTATTCGATACCATGTGACATCACACTCAGTATATAGCTGGGGGAGCTGGCTGGGGAAGCTGGGGGTGAGGGGTGGCAGGAATCATTGCTTGGGAGGAGGCCTGGTGTTGGGTTCCGGTTGGTGAGCAGTAGTACATTAATCATGTTTTGTATATTCCTCTATCAGTATTTTTGTTGTTCTTTTCCTCTTTCCTTTGCTGTTCTGTTAAACTGGCTTTATCTCAACCCATGAGTTTTACCTTTTTCTTCAGATTCTCCTTCCATCCCACTGCTGGGGGCAGGGGGGCAGTGAGCAACCCAACACATGGTTTGTTGCTGCTGGATGGGGTTAAACCACCAAAACCTTCCAGCCTGTCTCTTCTCATCCAAGTGTTCTGATTCAGTGGATTTTAATTAACTCATTGTACTAATCCATATTACTAGGACATTAAAATGTGTTTGGCACTAGGTATATCATAGACACTCAGAGATACTTTTGCCATAATGCATTTTAACACTTCTAGATACCAGAATTTCCTCACCCACAGGAAATGATGGCTACCTCATAAAATTGTTTAAAGTAGATAGGAGCCATACCCTTCAATGGAGAAAAGGCATATGTTTGCAGCATCTTACCTCTGAAGGCATTAATTGAAATGTAAACCTTTTGTTTTGTGGAACCTCTAGCTATACCCATAAACTACTGTACAGATCAGTCCAAACTAGGTTATGACAACTGATCAACCAGCATATGTACACTGATTGGCCGGCACAGTCTACAAGGACTGAGCTCATCCTTTACATGGAAGTCTCTCTCCTTTATTCATACCACTAAATAAAGTTCTTCAAGACTTGCGGAAAGAATTGTCCTTAAGATTTTACCCCATGACAAATTTTGTTGAACCAAATCAACAGATATAAGACTAACTGAAAGAAGAGGCAAGAAATAGGAAGAGAATTCTATGATTTCTACCTGTCTCACCACACTGCACCTCACAGTCTTGAATAATAAAGGGAATAAATAGGTAAACAAACTCCTAACAGAATACAGAGCAGTATATAAAACCTTAATTTCAATAGGCTTTGAATTAGACTCTCACAGATGAGTTAATATGCATTATTCCTGAGTCATTTATCCCCAGAAATGCCCAATTTTACAGAACAATGGCCTTCTATGATGGAGTGACTACATCAGTGGACAAGGGAAGAGCTACAGATTTCATCTAGCTGGACTTCTGTAAGGCCTTTGACACGGTCCCCCACAACATCGTTCTCTCTAAATTGGAGAGAGAGCGATTTGATGGGTGGACTGTTTGGTGGATGAGGAAATGATTGGATGGTCACATCCAGAGGACAGTGGTCAATGGCTCAAAGTCCAGATGGAGATTGGTGACAAGTGGTCTGTATTGACCCTCAGGGGTCTGTATTTAGACAAATACTGTTCAATATCTTCATCAGTGACACAGACAATGGGATTGAGTGCACCTTCAGTGAGTTTGCAGGTGACACCAAGCTGAGTGGTGTGGTAGACGTGCCTGAGGCATGGGATGCCATCCAGAGGGAACTGGACAAGCTCAGGAAGTGGGCCCATGTGAACCTCATGAAGACCAAGTGCAAGGTCCTGCACCTCCAGTACCAATACAGGCTGGAGGGCAAAGGGATTGAGAGCAGCCCTGCCGAGAAGTACTTGAAGCTACTGGTGGATGAAAAGCTGGACATGAACCAGCAATGTATGCCTGCAGCCCAGAAAGCCAACCATATCTTGGGCTGCATCAAAAGAAGCATGGCCAGCAGGTCTAGGAAGTGATTCTGCCTCTCTATTCCACTCTGGTGAGATCCCACCTGGAGTACTGCATCCAGCTCTGGAGCCTTCAGCACAGGAAAGACAAGGACTTCTTGGAGTGGGTCCAGAGGAGGGTCACAAAAGCTATCAGATGTATGGAACAACCTACAAAGAAAGGCTGAGAGAGTTGGGGTCATTCAGCATGGAGAAGAGAAGGCTCTGGGGAGACCTTTTTGTGGCCTTTCAGTACTTAAAGGGGGCTTATAAGAAAGATGGGGACAGACTTTTTGGCAGGGCCTGTTGAGATAGAACAAGGGGTAATAGTTTTAAACTAAAAAATGGTAGACCATATATAAGGAAGAAATTTTTTATGGTGAGGGTGGTGAAACACTGGAATAGGTTGCCCAGGGTATTGGTAGATGTGCCATCCCTGGAAACATTCAAAGTCAGGTTGGATGGGGCTCTGTGTAACCTGATCTAGTTGAAGATGTCCCTGCTCATTGCAGGGGTGTTGGACTAGATGACCTTCCAACCCAAACTATTCCATGATTCTATGAACAAAGACCTAATTCTTTCAAAAGGGATACTTCACCTGAATTTTACCAACATTTGAGAGAAATGCAAATTGGGAAACTGAAAACTAGACAACTCAATGTCTATTAATAATGCTACAGGACTATTTATATCTAACCTGAATGCTGCACTTCTACAGCGATTTGTTTGAATTCAACTTACTGCACTTAACATGTTTCTGTGAATTTGTAATGCACACATATAGACACAAAGAGCTACTTTGGAGTATTAAATGATACTGGCCATATAAAATGAAATTTATTCTTTAAGCCTTGTAGGAATTAGTAGGAGTTGTAGCCCTGAAAAGGACTACACAGGAATTAGATTTAATGGTCATTATTCCCAGAAAAAGATATTGTTATTAAATTTTGCTGATCAGAGCTGGCATTTTGCTACAGATCAGATTATGATCATTTCTGCGTTTATGGGCCGACAAAACTCAGAAGTTAAACACTTCATTAAGTTACAGGGCAAGATTCTCACAGGATGAAATAATGCAGGTACATTAGTTTGCATCCATTTAGGTCAATTAGATACCTGTGTCCCTGGCATCTAACTTCAGATCAGGGACTTAAAATGCTGCTATTCAAACACCTTCAGACACTAAGCTAATTTCTATCACTCCAGCAAACCTTGCAGACTTGAGTGTAACTATTAGCTGTCTTTAAAATTCGCGATGAACCAAAAGTTATAAAAATAAATTTCATAGTTTAGAAATTTTTCAGCTAAAATCTGCCTCATAATTTCTCTTTTCTAAGATACAATTTTCTACCTGGCAATCAGATCCTGCTGGACTCTAGATTTTCTTTCAGAAGACTCTAGTTAAGTCATGACCTTCAACTCTTCTTCTCATTTGACTTAATTTTGGAAAGGGTATTGGAGTAGTGAAATGGAGATTTTCTTTCCCAGATAGCTTAGAAACTAGGTCTTGGGACTACTGATGTTAAGATGTGAAATGATTTCTTAGCATGAGCTGTTTAAAGCCCCTCTATGATTTTAAGTGCTGAAAGAGTAAGTCAAACTCACAGAGTCAAACATTGACTTGGGGTTCTTGCGAGGCATGTGAAACCATGAAAGGATGACACCTCCAAGAATATTGTGAAATCCTTTGCACCATGAAAACAATGAGAGTTTTGCTTTTGTGAGCCAGAACAATAACTGAAATATTTCAACTTGGTGTAACAGATATTTGCACTTAACTTTCAGGAGACTGTAGCCAAAACTACCTTAAAAATACGCGCAAGGTTTGCCACTGGGGGCTATGAAATGTAGTTTGTACCTATTTGTGCCAACTATATTATATAATATTAAATATGCCTAAAACTAGACCTAAACAAGAAATAATTTTTACCTGAAACTGATACTTCAACAAGCTATCCCACTCTGACCCAGGATAAAACCAGAACCCTATGAAGATTTCTGGGAAGTCAAGAGGTAGAGAAGGCATTCCCATTTAGCCCACAGGTTGGAGCAATAATGTCTGAAACAGGAGAATGACACAGCCACGTTTCCACATCCTCAATGTTTTTTTTTAGGTTGCTGGCCAGTCTAAGAACGTGGCGCAGTCAAAATCTTTTGCAAGGTGAGTAGGGCATTTGAAAATGCTTTTGAGGCCATCATATTTGGGAGGAAGGTCATGGAGAGGAGAAGTCCGGCTTAAAAAGCAATTAAAAGCAATTCACTATTATTTGTAAAGGGAACCTGTCAAGATTAGCTTTTGTGAGTACCCTTTGCCACACCTAGCATGCTTTTACCTAAGGCCTGATGGAAAAAAGGATATTTGCTGAAAGAAAAACAGCTGTCAAAAATTACTACCAGCTCCAGCTGAGAGAGCTCTCTGGGATACACAGACATTTGTTTCAAGTGAGAAAATAATCTAAAACTTATCACAAGAGTTGTGTATCTTGTGATATTGTGTGATAAAACCCTTTACAACCTATTTTGCAAGTTGAAGCAATCTCTTTTTATTATTAGATAATGTAAAGGTTTGTGATGCCAACTGAACTGTGTCTGCAGTCTGAGAAAGGAGTGAAACAATTTCTACGCAGTTCATCGCCAGCACTGCCACTCCGAGCACGCACACGAACGGCCAAGACAGAGCTTCACATGTTCAAACCATGATATTTTAGTGAAGATTTTGACCCTCCAGGACATGGGCCTTCTAGGTGTCGCTCTAATGACAACGCAGACAAAAAAATGGACTTCCTGAAAGATTCTGTATTTCATCCCTCCTGTGTTTCATGACAGCCAATCCCAACCCTGACCTCAGATACGGCTGCAAATCTGCCCACAGCAGGTACTGTACTGAAGGCTACTGAACAAGTGCCACGGTTGCAGCTGGCACTTGGCGGATATTAAATGACAGATGGCCACGATTTCAACCAGCTACATAGAGCACTTTGAAAGAGAGACATATGTCAGTATACTGTGCTTTGAATCTTGTTAAACACAAAAGACTCTGGGGTTCAGATACATTCCCTAGAATATGCATTTAAATCAAACCTTAACAAGCAAGAATTGTGAAAACACAAAAGGCTCAGCAGGTCAAAAAATTAAATCGCACCCCAGATCAAAGCAATGCAGCAAGCCAAACATCTATGATTATAACATGAAAGGTATTAGACCAGACTTTTTAGAGCAGAAGACTTTGAAAGAAAAGGTAATATAAGAAGGTGATAAACAAATAAGCTTTACTTAATTTCTAACATGCCTCCAAAGCACATTTATCCATTTCATTTTTTGACCAACTATATTCCCTAGTGCTAGTTTTCACAGAAGATCCTTACATACTGTTTTCACGTTTAAATAAAGCATCGTGAGAAAAACTCTCTATTACTAAATGTAGAATGCTCTGTTTACATACTGAAAAATCTTCACCAAAAAGGTGGGCAGAGGACCCGGGGTATTCTGGAGCCATGGGGTTTGGAGAACGGGTCCTATAGCAAATATACCAAAGGTCTTTTCTTGCTTGCTTTCTAAATTTAAAAATCATGCTACAGTCTGTCTATATTCTATAAACTGGTGTAGTTAATGATTGGAAGGTTCTTTTTTCAGACTGATGTTCTAACATGACTTCCAGAGTGATGCTCTGGACTTTCACATGAAAGATCATGGAATAGATTCAGGGTGGGCAACAATGTACAACTTCAAAATGATTATCATCACACAGAAGGATGAGTGTAGGTGTGGTAAACTATATGTTTTTTCTTGATGCTTATTTGCAGTGACCTATAAAACTTCTGATGCATGGGAATCCCTACTGAAGCACATCACTAGCATATTTATAGCTTAAAAGGAATATTGTGCTATATATTAAATATGCTGCAGGGGATTACTGTGTATAAATAGCAAACATGAAGTCTTCATTATCACACAAGCATGATGCGAACAGCTCATACCCTACACAGTATCACAAGTCTAGAAAAGTGTTCAAATACAGGAAGAAGAAGGTGAAATAATGAGGTTAGTTATTCATTATAGTTGAAATTAGACCCCAAAACTGTAAGCTTGCAATCAATTGCATGAGTAACTTCACTCCTAAGAATAGTCCCAAAGAAATCAGTAAAAACACTGTACATATTTCTACCCATGAGGTATGCAAGCATTTCCAGGCCCAAAGCTATATTCGTTACAGTGTTGAAGTGAAATATAGGTCAGAAGAAGTGGAAGCTTTTCTGCCAGCATTGGCATAATGGGGACTCCCCCCCTCACTGAATGATTAAATTACTTCTGGGATCCGCGCTCTTCCCCCAACAAGAGACCAGACTTTACTGAAGATGCAGAATCTAGAAAAGATTTTTTGTAGCTCACAGAAGATCATTTTCCATTCTGCTTCATTTTTCAAGCCGAAGGAGCACTAAACCCCTTCACTACCTGCCCCCATCCCGCCACGCAGGACCGCAGGAGCCCATGAGGCTGACAGATAAGAAGTGACACTCTATTTGTATAGATAACAATTACCTAAATTCTATTTATTTGCCTATATTATTTTTTCTCTATTTCTGTTAGTTATAGACAGGTTGTTCGTTTGCTAAGAAAATTACTATAATGCGTGTTCATTTCTACCTGTATGGTCTGTAACCCAGCGACTGAGGCTGACAAGGAAGGGCGTAGTGTGCTTTTGTCAGCAGCCGTGGTGCAGTGTGGTACTGCTGGTTGCCAGTGCTCCCTATACTCTTCAGCAATTACTTATGGTATGCTTCTATGGTGCTGTTACAGCCCAGAGTGACTGATTTCAAAGATGAAAAACTCCTGACGCAGCAAACAGAGATACTCTTGGACAATTAACTCCAACAATCCTCTTTCTTTAGCTTATTTGCATTTGGCAAAAATGTTTGCTCTACAATGACTTTGTTTTCCACTTTTTACACTTTCTCCTTTTCCCCCTATGGTCATTTCCTGGAGACTGTCTTCAGGTACTCCTAAATTAACCTAATTAACTCCTAATTTGTAGCCTTGCAGATTGCCCTGTATCAGTACTCTCAGCAATTCCCCAAATGGATTTTGTGGCAGCCCAAACGAGCGGGTGCGGTACCCTGTTTCTGCATGCAGCTGTGAAAATCTACACTGCTGTAGCTTCTGCGGCTCCTGGTCTTTTTGGAAGCAAAGTATTTCTTGCTCTACTATGTTAGCTTGCCTTAAAGATCATCATAGAACAAAATTTTGGGTACGCAATACAAGTCCTTTCCTTTGCAGCAGTCAGATTACAGTCTTTATAGAGTCAACAGCTTTACTTAGTGCTGTAGATACTCATTCCTTCAAATGCAGAGGTCTCAGGCTTAATAACCTCTTTGAAGGTTTTCAGCATTACTTCAGTCCAAAGCCTCAATGAAGATGCCCCTGTTGGACCAGTTCTTCCACAAAGCTTCCTTGCAGCTTCTCCCACCAGCATCAGATTCTAGTGCCTCCCTCTGAGGTGCACAAACACCAGCAAAAGGCTTCATGGGCATTACAGGATGAAATTACTCTGCTCACAGACACCACTGGTATCTGTTTGCTGCTGGTTTCAGTGTGATCACCATCCCCAGAAGGTGCAGCTAGTACCTCTGCGGTCAGCAGACCTTCTTTCGATAATGCCTGTGATACTTGCATGCGTGGAGTAGTGCCCCTCCACAGAAACATATGAGATTTAATCTAGCCTTCGTTCTTGAGCATGGAATAATGATTTTCTTTTCAGGAGACTGAGCAGTATGGCATCTGTCAAAAATCTTTTATGCATGGTGCTTGGCAACATAACGTGCTGTACGTTTAGCTTACTTGGTGTGGCAATTTCATTGCAGCCATTGCTATAAATTGCCATAATCAGGGTCACGCTGGGAAACGCTACATGATAACTGTGGAAAGATTGCAGGGTTTTTTTCCACTAGCTTTCAGCTGAATTTACCTTTATGCTCTCAGACTGAGAGTTAATAAGTGGAAACAAAAGGCCTGTGAGTTGCCTTTGTTAGAACTATTTATGCAGAAAATCTTACGAACTTTTTGGTCAGAAAGAACAATAAAGAGGCAGAGTTGCATGATGCAGTGAGCATATGCTGCCAAAGAAACAAAATCAGGTGGGCAAAAGAAATTAACTCGTTTAGTGAGTTTGGCAAATAGCAAATTACTCATTTATTTTATATTTCAATTGATACAGGCTGTTGGTTGACGTGCGTTAATGCGAATGTTTCATTTTCTGTACAATAATTCGTAAATTTCTAAGCAAATATATGCTGAAGAATCTATTTCTTTTTATTAGAGATCAAGGTCTCATCTGAAACTCTTTAAAAACATGTACTAAAAGAATTACAACTGGATACATAAATGTCAGCATGAATTGCCATAGCTAAAGGTGCTCAACCACTGACCACGTCGAAGAACATGCAGGTAAATAACGCAGGTCAGTTAAGACACAAACAATGATGGATTGCTGAGTTTACAAATACTATGCTGTTTTGTGCAAACTACCCTGAAGGTTATTTTTAGAATACAAAGGGAAGCATTTTTCAGTTTAGAAAAGGGTAAACATCTAAGAGCCATATTAAATGTTTTGAAGAAAATATTGTTCTTCATGCCTCAAGGAGTTTTGCAGTTATTTTGCTATGAAAGAAGGTCCCCAAGTGTGATCAAGATGATAGGAAATTATCACAGTGCTTTCTGCTAGCTCACAATAAGCCACCAAATTAAATATGAAGTTTAACTGAAAAGGTCATAATTCCCAGCTTAATTTCATATAAGAAATGAAAACAAGCTGTCCAGTGACTGAAACGTCTAACATGACACTGGGCAAAAGGAGGCGAGTCAAATAGATATTTAATTTTAGGGTATAATAGAGACTCATAATCAGTGACAGCCTTCAAAAGATTAGAGAAACAGCTATTCATGTATTAATTTCAGCCCTAGCTAGCTTATTTCACCTGTGCTACTTTGCCACTTTCATCTGGTAGACTTCCTTATGCCCTTCCCTTCTAGTACGATCCTTTCTTATTTTGGATGCCCTCTTCCAACAGAAAATAGGAGATGGCTTCAAGATAAGCACCATAACTGACAAGAAACACGAGATAAATTTCTGCATGTAGATATGGACACAAAATTCCCATCTGACACAGGTTTCCCCATCTTCCTTCATCCCCTTCATGTCTATTATCTGTTAGGTCTGCAATGCTTCTCTTTACTGGATTTACTTCTATACACACACCAGTGCTTGACAAGAAAGATCCACTGAGGTTAAGAATTGTTCCACATCCAGTAGAAAATAAGCCAGGTTTCAATTTAATAAAAATATGAGAATAAAACCTACCTACTTTGGCCTTTCCCATTTCACCTTATGTTCTTGAAGTACCTAAACTACTGTTTATTTACACTTGAAATTGGTGATGCTGAACTACCAAGGCAAAGCTTTACTGAGGGGTGATTAACCTCATCTCCCATTTTGCACTCCACACAGAAAAAGAACAAATTTGGATTACGTACATACAAGTGTTTGGGGGCCCTGTGAACAAAACCTTCCCTCAGTGCTGTGAAAAGTATAATATTTATTTCAAACTATGCTGCTTCAAATAACAATCACACTTTTTTTCACACTTCTTTGAATTTGTAGACATAAGCCACAGATCACTGACAAAGGGAGAAGCTGTGTGCATAGCAGCTGGGTAACAAATATCACAGCTGGAGGAACAGGAATAAAAAGAAGACAATGAACATTCAGAATTTTTCTTTCCTATTTTATCTGTTGTGCTGGACAGTGTGCTTCACAGTTATGACTATTGTAGACCTAAAATAATTACAAATTCAACTTTACTTTCTGCCTCAGACATCTGTGTCTACTATTAACAGAAATTAAGATAAATGGGGTGTCAGTGATTTGCCAGACTGGAATCAGCATGCTAAAGTACAGAATACTGTGCAGAATATGCAGAGAAAGTTGATAAAAAAGCAGGTGGCTTATAATGTTTTTTCTTTTTCTTTCTTGCTCTATTAGCACAAACAAGATACAAGACATTGTCCCCAAGCCTTCAGATTTGTAAATTTGAGTGCTATCATTAGTAACTTTCTAATAGAACTTTTCAAGAGGGGAACACCAAATTGTCTGAAGGCATTTCAGTGCCACTACTGATCACTGCAGAAAAGGATATTAGGACAAAGAGCAGGAGAATCCTTTTCTAAGGTGCAATTTACAAATTTACCAGCTGTGACATTTAGGCATCAACTTGTTCTGCACAGGTGATGCAGGTACAGTGAGAACGGCAGTCCCTCCATCCTCACGTTAGAACAGAGGGTTCTGTGAATAACACACCTCATTAGCCCACTACTGCTGAGCAATTTCAGTTCTATTATATTTTATTAACATACAGCTGATTTCTGAAACTTGCAGGACTTTTAGCCTTGCATGAGGCTTTCTGTAGTAGGAGGTTGAAGGCTTCTCTGTTTCCACCCATGAAATTATGGAGAAAAAGCATATATGCCCAACCAGGCATGCATTCAACAAACAATGAAACTACTTGCCAAGACCTTGCGTGTGCACTGCGCGGTCAGTCTGTGCCTAAGTTCATTGTTATGTCCATTGCCAAGAAACCACTGTCTAGCACAAAAATAAAAGTACATTTCAAATATTCCATACTGGGAAGAATGGAACAAGTGTATATTTAGTATGATATTGCTTTTGGATTGCTTTTACCCTGCACCTCAATATCAACTTCATGTATCCCTTAAGTTCCACCAACAGCTTGAAATACCCATCTTTGGTCTTCCTTCCCACTCCTCCAGGAGAAATTGAATGTGTAGGATCACTATTCACTGTGTCCTGGCAGAGATGTGTAATTGTATATAATATGTGTATATATAAATGTATAATTGTATATAATATGTGTATATATAAATGTATAATTGTGTATAATATGTATCTCGGCTGAAGAACTGTGTTACATGAATTAGTGTCTCCTTTTTATCTCTGTATATTTTTCTGACCTCAAACAGGTTAAGTGAAAGGGCTCCCTATTTGTCACAACATGCAGTGTTATAAGTCTCTGAAAACTTACATTGCTACAAACTCCATATAAATCTAGTATAATACTTCGGTGTTTACAGTGTTGCACTGAGTCACAGTAGCTAGTTGACAGCATACCAAATACATTCTTGATGGTATTTGTAAAGAATAAATCACAAAATTTCAAACAAATCAAACAAGTATTACTGTTGGGAAGTGATATACAGATATATCACCGCCAGCTACTCAGCTTTCTAGTAGCACATAGTATTTTGTATGCTTCTGTGAAGGAGATAATTCTATTGATAATAAATGAGTAACAAATTCTTATTTACTTGTTGCAAGTTAAAAAAAAAAACCCACCAAATGTACTTAAATGACTACATTTCTAAAAAACTTGTGAGTTGTTTTACCTCTCTTTCAGAGAATATTTGTTCTTATGTTCTCTTCCACTTTTGGGGAGAAATATGTAGGTAGAGAAAGTGTTCTGTAAGGCTCTATTTAGGTGTTTCTTTCCTTCTCCCCTTACTCTGCCTAGCAGTCAACCATAGTCTATACAACTTTAACTTATCCAAAATGAAATCTTTACTCAACTCTGTGTGGTCTCATCATCATTATATGCTAAATGTGAGAAAAGGAAAGTGCTCAGCTTCTGCCTGTTTTCTGTGCTATTCTTAGAAATAATGCCAGAACTAAGTTTTGTACCCAGAAAGTCTCCCTGAGCTTCAGCTTTTTCAAATCCTCCCAAGAAGGCTACACCTGCCTACTTCTTGCACATTCTTCCAGCATAACATTGACCATACAATAATGTATCTGCTATTATCATTGCACATCAAATCTAATGAGTTAGAATCTCATTAACTATAAAGACCTTCCCTTTGGTCTTGAAAAAAGTTCGTGTGGGTGTCCCTTCACTTACAATGATTCAATTTGTTGCCGCAGATGTGGTTTTCATAGCCCTTCATTAACAGCCCACCTTTCCTCATTTATGCCCAACACCAGATTCCTCCCCTTAAGTGCAAAATGTTCACAGACCTATCACCTCCCCAAATGCCTTTCTAACTGACATCCCCACACCCTGGGTCAGTTAAAGACCTGTCACCTATGATGCTCATCCTGATTTTTTTGGATTTCCAGTTTTGGCTAGTGTAGGAGCCAAGCTGTCTGTTCTTACAGTTAGAGCTCACCAGTGGTGGGGAATCTCTCTTGTCATTAGAATTCCATCCTTGTGTTAAGCAGCTTTCCCAATGGAGATTCCTACAAGCAGTTTTGGGGTTGAGAAGTTGGACTCTTTTGAAAAAGTTCTAGGAAGCTTTAAGATTGTCCATTCATTTTTTCACCTTTTTTTGCACTCTGCCCTAATCATCATTTCTCTTGCTTAAGGAGAGGTTATTTTTATTCCATGTTGATAAAGTACTGTCAAGTGGGATTTGATACTCTGGCTTAAGTTCCTACTCAAAAGCAATACAGGTCCCCAGACAGAGCAATACCCATATAGCTGCTTACTGCCATGTAATTGATAGCCTGTTTGCTGATATTTTTACACGTGGATACAATCCATGCTTAACAAGGCATATGAGAATCTTTTTCTGTTGGAGTTCAAAGTCCCTTGAATACAAGACAAAAAAGAGTAAAATTAGAAGAAGAAAAAAATACACAGAAAAGGAGCAAAGAAGAGATATGCTTCGGGATGCAGCGAGTGTGCAGTTTTTTCCTGACCTTTGATTTCCGAGAAGAGGAATTCAGGAAGTGAGGTGACTTTCTGTGAATAGATCAAATACCCTGGAGATATAGAGGCCAAGAGAAAAAGGTTATAGCCTCCTTCCTTATAAATAATTGATTCAGCAGATGACCAAGTAATGGACAAGAATTTTAGCAGAGAGAGAGAGAGGGTTTATTACGCAGTAGATAAAAGGGCCCACTATTTAATTTGCTTGTATAGTGCACGTTGACAGGGACATATCTGAACACAGTTTGTCTTTTGAGAGAGGTTAGTTTGTGAACTATGGTAGCCCATGTATTCAGAAATTGCAGCATCCTGTGGCAAGCAGATATGCTTATTGCACAGCAGAACTTGTGTGTATGAATAGCTCCTGAATTTCTGAAAGCATTAACAGCAAGAATAAGCTACTCTTCACAACACGGAGATCAGTCTCGCCATAGGCAAAACCAAATTTGTGCACTGGCCAGATCATAACACAGCAAACTTGATCCTGCTCATCCCTTAACCAAATGCATGATGATAAATGCAATCTCCCCCCTCCCCCTTCCAGTCATACAGTTTGCTGAATAAGTAGCAGCTGTCCTTTTTTTTGCTTCCACTTTCTTTTTTTCTATTTTTTTTTTTAATTGGAGGAAAACTTGCCATAATG
Organism: Anarhynchus alexandrinus; assembly: GCA_008711295.1. Lineage (NCBI taxonomy): Eukaryota > Metazoa > Chordata > Aves > Charadriiformes > Charadriidae > Anarhynchus > Anarhynchus alexandrinus. Next base: position 1,376,171 of record VUYV01000239.1, read on the forward strand.
ATTAATTGTAGAGGAAGTAACATGCATTAAATTGGTCAATATCAAAGTTATTTGTCTCAGACACAATACAGCAGTGTATTAATCACAGAGATTGGGGTAAACTTTCTTTTATGGAGTCGATATAGACAGGAATTAAAAACATCTTTAATTTGTCTCCACTAAAGCTCTGCAAAGCTTAACATGTTTCTGGAATTTGAATTATTGCCACAAATGGTCTCATGGAAAAGACTCAGAATATATTTTTTTTTACTGCTGCAAGAGATATGCAAGAATTGTTCTTCACCTTATTTGTGTATAAAAAGTAAATGTTGTTGCATTTAAGTTAGTAAGGTTATGTAAATATTTCCAATATGGTGTAAATGGATCTAAACGATTCATAGAACCAGTTCCACTTTCAATACTTTATGAAATTACATTATTCCTTGAGCCTGGAATTCTCATCCATTTTTCTTATCAAATCAGTTACAAATTAAATATCCCAAATTTCAAAGCTGCTGGGTACTGGTATTTCCTATTCAATTACTGCTGCTGGATAAATCAACCTCACTAAAAATCCATAAGGCATCTAAATAGTTCGAGTGCGAATCCCCAGAAGAGCAGGGCAGCATTTACTTGTAACTCATTTACCATTTCTCAAAAACTGCAGAGTATGTGTGCTGCAATTTAAAGAAAGCAACTGATATGAATGTGTCCTTTTCTTATCTAAAGAGATTGTTTTAATAGGAAGGTTGATATAAAGTAAAATTAGTCTGATCATACAGCAGATGGGAACATTTTCTTCATGCTTTTCTGAGGGTTTTTGAGATAAATGTATTGTTCCAGTTAGTTTGGTAGCACTCAGCTGGTAATTACACCTCTAATATCTTAAATGAGTGTGACCTCATAAATATGTTTGTAGCATCTTGCATAGATCGCTCCTAATTGAATGTTGTTGGTATCTTATTGAATAGCATTTTTACTAAGATTAGAAAAGAGAAAGAGGCCTCCCATTTATTTATCTGAATTTCTTTTCGCAACAGAATCTTAATTTTTCTCTCCTCCCCCATCTTTATTCCTCTTTCAAGAGGAATGGAGGATTTTGCTTCACAGTGAAGATCTAAAAGGCAGCAAGCTGAAGAAGGATGCTTGAAGGATGATTTAATTGTAAAGTGTTTCATTTACAGTCTACTCAAGTTTCCAGCTGTGAAATCGCAGGATCCTTATATGACAGTATTCACAGCAGTATCATAAGTTCATACAGGATTTCTGACTTCTGAAAAATTGCTAACTGTTCAAAAATTTGTGAGGCCAGCACTCACAAAATCATGATATTTGTTTAATTGGACTTTCCATTAGTCTTTTATTTTTTAAACCTTTTGAAGTACATTGTGCACACTTACAGCTCTTCTCTGCCATCAAGAAGGCTCTAGGGTATTGTTTTTGTTTTAATGAAAATTGAGATTCTCTCATAATAACAAGAGCCTGTGAGCAGAGCTTTGAGAAAAGCCATCAAACAAGATGAACAGTCATAAGAGATGAGAAAGTTCTTTCAATATAGCAGCAACAGAGCAGACATGATTTTCCTGCACTATGTAGTAAAGAAGGCATGCAGAAGATCCTGGTGACAATTTAAACAAACACAGTTTACTTTATATTTCTTTTTTTTTTCTATGAATATAAGCAATTCCAACAGCTCTCCTAACTGACACCGCTTAACATGACTGTATATTTGGATAAAATACCCACATTTAGTAGAATGATGTACCATTAAACTGCCAGGTCTGTAATTTTAATCCATATTTGAAGTTGAACAATTTTATATCTAGAACTAGTGTGTTTCATTCTTGAAGACAAGTAACTGTCATCGCAATGCACATTGCCATTTTTTAGAATGAATGTAATTTGATTTTATTTCATGATTGTAAATGTGTTGTGTTTATCCACCGCATATCCATTGCAGCCTTTCTGATGTAACTGCACCTACGCAGTGACATACTCTTTGGCCTGCAAAGAGATGACTGGAGGGGATATGACAGGGGTCTCTCAAATCCATGATGAGCATGGAGGAGGGGAAGTGGGATTGATCATTCACTCCTTCCCCCAGAGCTGTGGGGTATAAGCAAAGCCAGCAAATATTGAAGTTCAAAACAAACAGCAGCTGTTCCTCTTCTCTGTAGGTGGTTGACTGGTGGATAATGAATAAACAGAAACCACACCAGGCTCAGGAAGTTCTTTAACACATAATAGCTGGAAATGAGGAAGTATTAGGAGAGGACATATGCTAGCCCTGTTCTCACGCTCTTCCCAAGGCATGTCCTGAAAGCTTCTGCCAGAGACAAGGCACTCAGCCACAAGGTTCTTTATTCTGACAACTTCTGGGATCAAAACAAGCTCTCTGAGAAGAATGAACTGCATGTTTTCTCAATTAGATCCAAACCTTCTAACTGTTCCATAAAACAAGAAGGCCTGCATAGACATAGGTCCATAACCACCTCACTGAGAAGGGTTAGCCCCCTTGCCACTTCCTGCAGTATCTTTGGCTACAAAACTCAAGTTCAGCTTTGTCTCCAAATGTGGAGAATGGGAACATTTGTCCCACGTAGCTCTAAGCTCTGATAATAGAGACTGATGCACTGGTGCCAGGCTAGGAGAGAAGTGCTGTAGATTGGATGTAGAACCAGCTGTCTGGGCAGAGCTGAGCTTGGTCCTGACTCCACACCACAGTTCAAGATGATGGTAATAGTCGACCACCATAATGCTTAAGTAAACAGATTTAAGTGTTCCTGCTAGAACAGCGAGGTACCATGAGATGGCAGCCAGGGACACAGGAGACTCATCTCAAATAGAAGAATTGGCCAAAAGCCAGTGCACCTATCTGAATGAGCAGGAAACATGCTGCAGTTGCATACACCATATTCTTCTTAAGGATATCTGTCCAGTTACTCTGACCAAATGAAGGCGTCACTGGTGATTTCTCTGTGCATCAGTTGGAAAGGAGTGAACTCCTTTTTATAGAAAAGCTTTCAACCACCAACATTGAAACCCCCCATAGAAAAAAAAAAAAAGAAGATTATTCCAGGTAAATAAATATATTTCGAGTTTTCTTTTAATTGACTTTTTTAATGTGATGTTTCTAAATGAGAAACAATTTGGTTCTCAAATGAAAACAGAAAAATTGTGTTGTTCTACTTTTTTTGCTTGTTGCTCTTGTTGAAGTGAGTTTGTCAAGCATTAAGGTAGAAAAGTCCAATTTGTCTGCTTGGATAAAAGGTTTTATCACAAGGTTTTTGACTAGTTTTGTGTGTTTCATTCTTCTACTTTTCACATTATTCCAACTGGAATGTGGTGGCTGAAATTGTATCAAAACCTAAACAACAATTCATGGACCTATTCATGGAGAAAGCTGCAGAGCTCAGTTTGCTATGATTTAGAGCCACCTAGCTGATGGCTAGAAGGTACAATTGCCAAACAACTTGATTTCAGTTTCTACTCTAGAAGACAGTAATTTAAAATGTTTTTTTATTTAAAAAAAAAGCCAGGTAATGAAAATGCATGTGTGTGTCAGTATGCAGTAATCTATTAAAAAAAAAAAATCCATGCTGGTTAATAAGATTTTTTCACTATCTGGAAAAGGGAATATATTTTCAACTAGTAATCATGCTATGTGAATTTTAGTCCTTTATAAGTAAAATTTATATCCACTTCTGAATATTATTAACCTGTTGCAAAGGCAAGCTATCAGGCTCTAGAGAGCACCAGAATTAAAGTTACCTGCACAGCAGCTTCATTACATAGGCAATGTAATTCTGCTTTTCACTCAATCACATATTTTCTCCATCTGTCTTAGTCAAGATACTGGCTGCAACATGTTCAGAGGAAATTGCATCTGTGTAGGGGAACATAACTGTCGGTTTCCTTTTGATGTGGACGTTGAAAGTTGCAAAACAGTGCAATCAGAGCGCCATCATTTCTAAAATAGGCAGCTGTTTCTGCAGGTAAACTGGCAAGTTAGTGAAACTGCATTCTTGTACATATGCAGTGGGATCCTATTCTAGCAAACACCTTTTTTCTCCAGGAACCTGCAGAGCTAGGGAAGAGCAGAGATTTAATTATGTGGCTTTAATGTCAAAGAATGAAAGGTTTCAGTAGTGTGACCTGGCAGACCTAGACAAGCAATAAAGTGTCCTTTTGTTATCCTTTCTTTGGATGATCCCAAACACCTACAACAGGTAGTTCAAGCTGCTTCCCCTTAGGCTACCATCATAGCAGGATATTCCACGCAATGTGTTTTTGCAGTCTTACTTTAAGGTAAAGTTATTATTCTGGTAAAAATTAAACCAATTCAAAATTAATCTTCAAGAGAATCAGCATCATCAAGTGGGAGCAAATCAAGATTATTTTCTTGTTGAATGGCAGCATGTAGAATTGCAAACATGCATTCCAATAATTCCATCACCCCTCTGCTGCCCTAAATTTTCTATCACACAGAAAATGATACTCAGTGCTAGGGGACTACCATTAGGAGAATACACACAAACTAACCTTGTTGATGTGAATTTACTTTGCTATGTTCAGTAAATGAGGACACGACAGACATGAATTGCCCATGATTACTTTGAGTCACATGTCAGTGGCATTTTTGGTGATGTAAACTTTGAGTAATCTCATTCCTAAATAAGCTGCTTTGGTTTACTATAAGTAACTCACTTTTGAAGCAGGTGTTCTCCAGTTGCCACACATTAGGAAAGCATCCCAAATGTAGCTTATGATTGCACAAACATTTAATAATTTTGCAGTTATCTTTCCATCTCCTTTTATGTCCAGTTCAAGTGAGCTAAAGAGGAAATAATTTCTTGTCCACACAACTGGTAGGAGCGTAATGAATTAAGACTGGTAGCTATATAATTACTGCTTAAGATAAGGTATTTTCTTGGACAAATACTACGGTATTATACACTTTCCCTTAGATTAGCTTCTATAGTTTTACCAATGTACACGTATTGTAATTGACTGCATAAGTGGGTTTAGTGCAAATTGACCTGTTGTTTAAAAAAAGGGAGGTATGTAATTTATTTTATTTTTTGTTAATGAGCTTTACACAACAAAGATTTGCAGCTGCAAATAGCATATTTGCAGTCCCTTTTCCTGAACACAGAGCTAAAAACCAAACCCATCCACAAACAGTTTTCCCTGGTACTAAATTTTCTCTTCAGCAAGGACTATTACCAGTCATAAGTATTCAGAACAAGATGTTATGTTGAAAGAGAATAAGACCGTAGATGAAATGCAAATCACTTCCTTCTAGAAGTCACAAAACACATTCCAGCAAACCCAAGGCAAAAAACCTACCAGAAAAAGCAATGCCAGGGTCCCAATCCAGCACAGCACTAAAGTATATAATCATCTTTTCCCTACTTCGTCTCCTCCCCAAATGGGAACAATTTCATACTTAAGAGTAAAGCATAGGTACAAATGCCATTCTAAATCAAGGGCTCACAGGAGCAACTCACAGTAAAGAAAACCAGATGGGAGAACAGAATATTTCATAAGGCAGAATGAAAAATATGGAACATCCAACTTATTACAAAAAAACCCCCACTATTATCTCTATTATGAAATAATTAAATAATTCATTTTGTATATTTTGTTTTCAGGCTAAGTTTGTTTCTCCAAGATGAAGCTTAAGAGGCACTACTTAAAATGCATCAATTACAAGTGTTTCTAAATATATCTGAATTTTGAAGCACTTTCAGAGCAGACCTGTACTTAGCACACCTCTTTAGGGGCTGAAGAATAGACTGTGTATCAAAAATAGGAATATACATCAGAAAATTTTGAGAGAGTCTATCAGCCACAGTCACAACATTGTAGCGTGATCAGACGCTCGGGGATTTCAGATGTTAGAAACTGTAGATGCGGGCACATATATTCCTGCAATACAAACTATCTGAAAGAAAATTCCAGTCCTTTCCTATGCCCTTCTTACAGACATTCTTAACTGTACTTTTTTCTGTCACCAAATTCAAAATCCCCAAAGATCTGTAGCATTTTCACTGCATTCAAGATACCATTCTTCTAGTTTGCTCACTCTGTACTCATTCTTTCATTTCCCTTGTTTTTCTGTCTCCCCTCCTGAACTTCAGATCCTCAGCACATTACATAGTCCCACTTAGTTTCTGAAAAACCTCTTTAAAATTCTCCTAATAATGAGCCCTTCAGAGATCTATACCCAGCCACCCCTGCTAGCCATAAAACAGGACAAACACAGGACTAGAGCCTGGAGAAGATATCTTTATTTATGTACCAATTGTCTGAGGGGTTTTGTTTTGTTTTGTTTTTATAATAAAAGTACTCCAGAACCATGGCCGACTCCCATTCTGCTTTAATAATGGAAGCTAATCCACAGCCCACTAGAAAGAGTAAAACCTCACCTGATTAAAGATTATGTTAAAAAAAAAAGCTTGTTTCAGTGGGCTTTCGATTGATTTCAACATTTTTGAAGTGCAGTGGAAGTTAACAGTATTGTGTGAATATTTAGCATTTCATACTGAAAACTGGGGTCATCAGCAAGATGGCAGATTTAAAAGCAATATTTAATTTAGATAAACATAAGCAAGTTGCTATCGCAGTTTTTTATTATTATTTCTTGGGACTGTTTCCCTTTACTCGTTTAATGCTCAAAAGTCTTCAAAATCTCTTCCCAGGGCATGATTTCATCTCATCCACATAGGTAAATTGCATTTCAAAGGCTGAGGTTAATTTAAGACGTGTTTTTTCAACGTGTCCTGCATTTCTGCCCATTCCACTTGATGAAACTGCAAAAATTCACATGCTTGCTAAACAGGGAATTCATTACTGACTGGGTAACATGTGCTAACTCATTTAAGCAGTGAGTTTGTTCCTTTTCTGAAGAGCAGCCATGAAATATCCCTAACAGATTCTGCTGTCTTATACTTAACAGCATCCTGCAGGAATACCTTTTTGCCTCGTTACTAATCAGCAGTGCTATCAGAGTTATACAGGACGTGCAAACTCATTAAATATATGTTACCTAGTAGTTTTAACAACTCTCTGAACACATTTATTCCTGTGTCATCTACCCTAATCCTTACAGGGCTTTTTAAGGAAAGCTAACTGGAGGTGAGTTCTGTTAAGCAGTAGCACACTTTCAGGGTGTTCCAGAGCTGCTTACCAGCAGATGAGAATCAGTATTCATGAGCACTCGTTGATTATAGTTTTATTTTTACAAACTTTCCCCCAAATTAATCAGGGATGGTCTATGTATCTTCAATCCCAGGAAGTAAAACCACTGAAAACAAATTCAAATCAAAGTCCCCTTTCATGGATGTCTACTTACACATTTAACCAAAAAAAAAAAAAATTTAAATTTCTGAAGCATTTGTCCAGACTTTGGAATACTAATGGGGAGAGAGAGGCCAGGATACACCACCGCAGACTGAATTGAAGGCTTTTGCACAGTCCTTAAATTCAAACTTATAAGGTCTAAATATTAAAAACAAGTGAAGAAAATATTCTCAAGGGCATACCTCCCACTGTTACGTAGGCCTAGAGCTTTTCTGGAGGAACACCTACATAGGGCTCTGGAAGAACATCAAGCAAAGAGGGGATACAGAAAATGTGGTGGAGCTTGTATTCAGAGTGAAGATAAAAATGCACTGCTAGCAGCCAGTGAATCAAAACAATTTACCATTTTGTCCTCGAATTCAAGTGCTACAGGTGTTCCGAGTAAAGAAAAAAAAATAAATTCATGGCATATGGCATAACTGAACAGGTATCAATGACAGACTGTGGGCTTTTTAGTAGGAACAGGCAGACAAGAACTCCTTAACTTCAAGCACAGATGTTCTACTCACTGAACTAGTTGGGATGTCTATGGATTCTGATGTAAAAAAAAATCTCACAGGGAAAGCATACAGAGTGTCTTTCATCAAGGCGCATTAAACTGCCAGCCATGTTAAGACACCAGCTGACGTATACAACCATTGAGCATCATATAAATGAAACCAATGGATCCAACCTTGCTCCCAGTAATAACAGAGTAAATCCTGTGACACTAATTTTTGACCCATATATTGAAAATGGAGTATCAACTCATTAGTTGTTTTCAGCAGTATTTAAGAAAAAGCTTTTTCAAAGCAACAATATTGTTTTTGAAATCGAATCCCAAAAAGCAACTAGAAGAGGTATGCCAAGAAGGTGTAGATCTGGTAATAAAAGAAGCTTGCATATAGCCTGCAGACTGGACATCTAGAACTGCTTAAAAAATAATACAGTACAAGAAGGACATCGTTTGCACGTTCCAGATGCCTGGTTCCACCTGTTCTCTCTGCATATTGAGGCACAAGTTGCATTGCTCGAAGTTTTCAAAGACTTCAGAGAAACTTATGCTTTTAAAATGTATGTCCTGTGATAATTACAAGCACAGAGAGAACAATACTGTGCTAGTTTCTTGAGGCTAAATCTTAAGCTTCTTAATTTTTGTAAATGTAGAGCCAAAAAGAGAGCCCTGAATCAAACGCTAAATCACAGAGAAAGGATCAAAATATAACATCAGCATATACATTTCAAAAAAAGGGTATATACCTTCATTTTATTAGTATACATTTTTATGAAGTAGAAATAAGCAAACATTTGTGCATCCATACCTTCAGAGCTCTGATCACAGAGCTCTGATCCAAATGTCATAGACTTTTTAATAATGGTTGTCGTCTTCATGGAAAGGGAAAAATAAATCCCTGAGAAAACTTGTAGTAAGATTTGGCTGTAATTCCTATAACCTCCTGCCTCAGTTTCCTTTCTTCTCACCCAGACATTCCATCTTCTGTTCCCAGAGGCAATGAATCCCAGACGAAAATTTTTTGACACCCTGCATCCTCCCTTGGTCATCCTTATACCCCTGGTGAAAGATGCTTCCAACCCTACTGAAAGGCAGAAGGCCTCTCCCTGCAATTGCTTCCTGGACAAATGGAGAGAGCTACTCCAGATCACCATCTGCTGCCCACCAGCCCCGAGCAATAAATCCTTCCTATCGTGCTCAGACGTTTCTGCTGTGCTTTCCATAGGAAGCATTTAAGCTTTCGTGACATGCAGCTGAGTCACCCCGGACAGTGCTAGCATGAAGACAAAGGCAGGGGCAAAGTTCATCTCCCAAATCTCTTCTAACAGTATCACTTACACAGTAGAATATGAAGCTTAAGAAAAAACACTGAATGGTTTTATCAGCTGTTTCCTGCTATGCAGCCCCAGATTTCAGTACAGTCCTGTTCTACTCTGTTTAAAAATCAAAATGGTATGTTAAAAATCACAGACAGGTTACCCCTTCCTGATTAATTTTCCTAGCAGGGACCACTGGTGGGAGCAAAGATCAGACAAAGGAAACCTCATAGGAAAGCGTCTGCACTCTTACACACATTTTACATATTCATGCTGGAAACCAAACTTTTCATGAAAGCATGCATAAATCACAGTAGTATTAAGCCAGCTATAACTTAAACACAATAATGATTCGTGTATTTCATGTTGTTTTAATATTTTAAAACAGTTGCCATAGCTACTATCATTACTAAAGTTTAGTTTGGTTACTTCTGAGGGAAATAAGGGTACCTGTCTCAGAAATCACAAGGACCTGTTTACAAACAACATATTGGGGTTCATCTCCTGAACGATTGCCAGCAATTAGCCCCATGAATCTCTTTAAGGTTAATAAGAAAGTGAGATTTCAACACATTACAGGGGAAATTACCCATATGACCCCTGTTCAGGCTAACGAGAGTTACAAAGATAAATCTTCAGGTGTGCGTGTGAACACACATACCATTAGCTAAAATCTGCAAGAGCAAAGGACTGGAGAGTTAAATTTCAAAAACTACAATTAATCTGCTTAATTGAGAGTAAAGTTGTTTACTACCTTAGTATAATTAAAGAAGAAGAGAGAATAAGGAAAAAGACCAATAAATATTTCAGAGCTATCATGATTTTCATTTCCTACTGGGATTTATGAGCTAATTCCAAAGGTGGAATAAATCAGGATAGTCATATCTTTTCTTCTGTCCAAGACACAATCTTGGCCTGTCTCTCTAGTGCCTGGTGTCCTGGCAAAATATGAAGCTGTTCATGCATTGCATTCCTGTAGAAGTGGCTGGAATTCAAACTCAAATGGTCCAATTGTGAAATTGCAGTTTTCTGAAAGGGAAAATTTCATGGTAAAGTGTTGATTAAACACAAAAAAACAAACCCAAAACATATCAACAGAAACTGATGAAAGCTTATGTGGCTTTTGGAGTCAGCTCATCTGTTGGGCTTTCCTCCCAACCAAGTTCCTTGCTAGAAAGCCCTAGCTGTATGTCTTGTTCAACAGCTGGCGAAGGCATGGCTGAGTGAGAGGTAACTTGTTTCTCATCTCTCTATCTAGAAAGCAAAGGCTTTCTCACAATATTCCTGCATCTTTTCTGCATCGTATGGCCTCTCCTATCCAAAGTCTCATCCAGTTTCTTGCTAACTCTGTCTCAATTTCAGCAACGTGCTCTGTAGACTTAAGTGAATACAATTACATCCTACTCACTGTGAAGACTGGTTTTGTAACTGGTGAGACATTTTGAATCCTGCTACGAGGTCCCCTTTATTTCATTAAATATACACCACTTGGCTTGCTTGTCTTCATTTTCAACGCCTTTGACAAGTAATCCACTCACATTCACTCCTGAAATGCTCCCTCTCCCTTCCAATCAGCCTCTTGATTTATTATTTCTAATGCTTATGTACTTTATTTCACATTTAGGAACATCTACTTAGCAGCCACAATTTGCCCCCTTACGCGCCCCCCCCCCCTTTCTCCTTTATAGCTGCTCCATATTCCATGTACTGCCTGTTTATTGCTATTCCTCTCTTGCCTGCTGCCATAAACATCAAGTTTAAACTTTCCCGTGCAAACCTCTGCACTGTTTATACAGCCTCGAGTGCAGTGACAGTCCATGGCTGGGAACAGACCTCACTGGCACGAGAGCCACACAGGAAATAAAAGGGCCCGTCTCCACATTCTGCTTGTTTACTATGTTATTTACTCTGGGTCTTCCAAATAAACAAGATTTCACAGTCCACACTATGAACTCACAAGGCAAAGTGTGAATGAGAAGGTTTTCTATGTCAGTTCCAAGCCAGATACTGTAACTGCTACCTATTTCAAAGAACTGAGGAAAAAGAAAATTGATGGCAAGATAAGAGTCGCTAAGTAGTCCTGCTGTACTTTTAAGCTGAATCCGTAATATTCAATGCTGAATAGAAAACCTTTGGAAGGATGAAATATCAGCAGGAGAGGCAGAAATACTTAGAATAACGAATATTCTTCCACACTTGCAAAGAGAACTCTTCAATGCAGGCTTCCAAAATGGCTCTTAAATGAAATCTTTGTAATTCAAAGAAAATACAGTAAAAGATATAGCGAAGTTCTGCTTCAGCTGGTTCAGAAGGACGTGTAAAGAATGGGACTTTCTGAGGACAAACTGAGGTTTTCGGGGACATCTAGGCATACAGTGCTACTCTGAGTGGGAACTGACTGGTTACTTCCAGTTGAGATGCTCTATGCATGTGACACACGATGCCAGCCAAGCTCTGGGTGGGTAATTGCCTCATCTTAACTAATTACACCCCAAAGAATACTTCACTAATGTGGCTACACTGGTGCCTTCTACCAGAGCTTCCTCCAGTGCCTCTTCACAGGACTGTGCTGAGGATCTGGGATTAGTCCCCAGGTGTTTCCACCAAAACTAAGAATTTCTGTGGGTGCCCTTCCTCTTCGCAGTTATTGATCCGTGTACTAGTAGTAAGCCTTTAGAAGAAGAGATGCAGCTGTCTTAGGAATTTAGAGTTAATTTGTCAGCATCTAACAGTGTCTATCTTTCCTATAGCTGGAATTAACGTAAAAAAAAATGGGCATAAGCATTTAGAAGTTGAACACTGGCACTCTAAGCTATAGTGCCAATAGCTATTGTCAAAGTACTGAAAGAAAAGGCGCATTCTGGTAGGTGTTGCATTTTCTGACCTTTAAGGTGAGCTTTGCAGAGACTGTTTTTATTATAAAATAATTCTTTTTTACTTCTAGCTCTTCTTAGAGGCATATATCTTCGAAAGAGAAAAGCAAGATGCCTGTCCATCCATCAGCAAGCTCAGAAAGCCTCTTTTAGCAGTTTTAAGACAGTGTAAACAAGCCTTTGTGGAATGAGTTTTTTAGGTTTTGTGCACCTTTCATTCCAGAATCTGTTACAGATTCCTCATAATATTTTAAAGGCTCTGTAGACTTAGCCCATGACCTTCATTTTCTGCTCTGGTCTGTGCATTTCAAAATAAGTCCTTTCTTTTATTGAACATCTTTTCTCACTCTCTGCTTGCTCTTAAGACTGTATCTCCTGAAATTAGTTCTTAGCTGCCCGTACCTTTTTCTCCATTCCCTTTCCATTGTGTGCTCTTGCAAATAATTTTGCGTCAGCAACTGCATGAAACTCAGTGGGCCCCCTAAAGGCAGTAACCCATTTTAGGTACAGCTCCAGAGAAACAGGAGTGCTGTACAACTGGTTATGCACACCCGTATCACACTACTAGAACTGCAGATACCATACTGCACAGTGTTAAGCGAACAAACTGCAGATCCCATGGCCCTTCACTGTAAAAGCAACCTAGAACCACTCAGGACACACAGTGATAATGCAAATCTGTAGAATTAGATGGTCTATTAGTCATAATTAGTTGTGTAGGCCCAGTGTTCCTAAAGTGGTTCCTTTTATTGAGAAAGTTAGGATCCACGAATTGTTGACAATTACACCAGCGTAAATCCTATAATTTATGTTCTTTTTGTTGCACAAGACATTCCTCTTCTGTTGCAAGGCAACAAGCCCATCAGCAGGAAGACTGACATTAACTTTAGCATCTAAAATCACCTGAATGCTTAAATAATTAACAGCACTGAAATAAATACACAGTGGGACAGAAGAATAGTCACTAACTCTTACTTGCAGTCAATTTTTAGGCCTGGCATGCAAAACATACACTGCTATCTGTGATTCAGTTTCCAGAGCTCTAAAAAGGAGATAATTTTCCTTATATCGTAAAACTGTTGTGATAAACTGTAAATATTATAAATAAAATAGTATATAAATTTATTTTCATAAATAAAGAGGTATATAACTGTCTAACAGAAGGAGACAATACAGCCAAGTTCTGTAGTAAACAGCTCTTTGGGAAAGTAATAGTTTTCGCTGAGATGAACTAAGATCCTGTCTTTCCTCTGTTCTCTAGTCTCTTCAGAGCCAAGGCGGACATCTGTCTGGCTCTCGCTGAAAGAAACAATACCATTTCTAAGCAGTTTCAAAGGGAGAAGACAACAGGAGGCCCATGAACCACAAGACCCCTTCAGCAGATTGGAACAGTGGGCAAAGACATAAAACTGAGTTCTTCTGCACAGTACTGGAGACACAGCAAAAATATTTAGCATTCTTCTTCAAAGGCATAGTTTTTTATTTTTCAAATACTAGTGTCAGAGTTAGCAAATAAATACCTAAATAGCAGTAACTTCAATCTGCATTGCTGTAGTGGAAATTGATGGTTCAGACTGCAACTCTACAGTGCAGAAACTCTTCACTTCTGTTTGATATCATTGAATCAAAATCCAATTTTCAAATGCTAAAACACTCACTAACGTAATGTATTTGAGAATAATCACTCTTATTTTTTAAATAGAAAAAAGTGAAAGGGGTAACATGTTCCTGCCATTTCAACATATTAAGTGAAACAATGTTACTAGTTACAAAGGTAAAAATAAAATTCATTCTTCAAAATGCCTCATCACATTTCTTCTCGATCAACTGTAGAAAAGGCTTGCAACATTATAATGCCTGGAGACATTAATACATTCATGAAGCATATTTTTGTTGCTTGCAGAAAAGTTCAGCATTCTATTCTAAATTAGTATTAGTGACTGCAAACTGTTACTATATTGAGGATTTTCTTTGAAATGTTACAGCACCATGAACATATCATTCTAGTTCCTAAGCACCGCAATGTAAATTTTCAGTATAATTTTTTTTTTTCATCCAGCAAGGTGGCCCCCTGCAGTCTTTTGATTCTTATTTCCTTTGATAAAAGAGATGCTTGCAATGTTTTCTTCCCCACAGCTTGCAGCAACGTCTTCTGGAGAATCAAGTTCTGCTTAAATTAAACATGGATCAGAAACCAATTTTCTCCCACCTTTACACAAACCTACAAACTAATCCTGTATTTCAGAAGGTGTAAAGATGGGACTTAAAAGGCAAATTTGGTATTAAATTAGTTCAGTCCAGATCTCCTATTTTAAATTTGGCCTGTAGTGTAATGCAAAATTTTAACTTTTTTTCAGAATTTCAGGTATCTCCATTTTTTCAGGGCAATAAAGAAATTAAACATTTTGCTAATATGTTCTTCAGCTTGAGAGTTTTTTTCCCCTACTGTTACTCCCATTTTAAGTAACTGTAGAACCAGACTACCACAAGGCTGAGTTCCTTTGTAAATACTGTGTGACTTAATCACTGGAGGATATTTTCCTGTGTCAACCAGCATTCTTCTTACGCAGTGGAACTCTGCTTAGTTTACTTTTTTCCCTCTCGAAATGACAAGAATTGTGTGGTTTTCAGTGACTATACTTCCTGGCTTTCCTGTTTTCTGTAGCCTTGTGAGAATTTTTCTTTAATAAACAAATCTCAGTTTGACACTATACATTACATATTTTTTCACCCTTCTCCTTGTAAGGACTCCCAGGATCCCATTCCCTTCTCATAATTTTCCATAGCAAAACTCATATTGACTTCAACGAAAGAAGGCAACTATTCAGCCTAATGTTTGTCCTTAAGACATACGAAGTCTAATTGTGATTGGACTGCGGGCTCTAACCGTTCGATTATACTCTCAGTTCTTCTCTGGGAAGTGTCTTTGGTATCCAGCAAAAGACCTGTTTACAGCAGAACATTATGGAACTTGGAGGCTGCCCAGAGATTTCAGACTAAGGACCAGATTCGATTCCTTAAATAATAAGGAATTTTTCTCAGTGTGCAGCCCGGACTCCCTTGATGAGGGGCCTGCACAGGTTTTATCATCCATAGACTGTTTGTCTAGGTTGTGGATAGATCAGGGCAAGGAAATATTCACTGATTCACACTGCCTCTGGTGCTTATCAGCACCCATCACCTCTAAAGCAGGGTGTCTCCCTGGATGAGTGAAGTCAGATTCTGGAAAAACAAAGCACATGAAAAAAAAGCAAAGAATAGTCAGGATTAACTTTATGATATGTCACTGATAAGCAATTGATCCCAATAAGAAAGGTACTCTGAAGGAGCTAGGACTTTGGCACTGTCCCTGAACACATCTTATGAGTAGAGAGAAAGGCAAATTCCTAGAAATTAATTAATTAGAAGCAAGCTCCTGCTGAGATCAGTGGAAATTGCATGCCCAAATACCTTTAAGAATCTGGAACTACATTTTTAACTTCTGAATCATGAGAAATAACAAGATCTTTCGCATTAACAATTAATTCATCAGCATCTTTAACATGTAGGCCATTCAAATGTTTTTTAGCATCCATAAACAAATCACATTTTACTAATTAACCACGACGGCTTCTCCAGATTTTGTATTTAATGAGCACTAGCCTCTTTATTTCAAACATTGATTAAAGATTAATGTTTTGACAAGCATAAGCCATAGATACGTCAAAATGAAGAATGTGCTGTACTTCAACATTTTTGTTTCATTTCGTGCTAAGCACTTCAGACTTTATGAATAAATAAACTGGAAAATTGAGTAACTTCCTCTAGTGCAGTTTTGAGACACACCTATGAATAACCTGTTTCCAATAAAACCCATTATTTTAAAGTGAACAATTAACATGCTGTATTTCAGTCATGTATGAACAAGACTGGTAACAACTTTACAGTATGTGTGAGTGGCAAACAGAAGATAGAGCCTTAATTGAAACATTAAAAATACAGACCTTGCATAAAATTAGTTTTGTAGCTTTGAACAATGCCAATTACGTATTCTATCACTGCCATAAAAATGGGCCAGTATTTATATGGCTCCCGTTCTCACAGTATCTATATATCATACAATCTTTAACATATTCACCCTCCACATCACAGGGAAGTTGGTACAAGTACTGTTATGTCCTGAAGCTAACTGTTATATCCTGAAGCTGAACCACTCACAGCAAACAAAGGATGGAGAGCCTAAAATCCACAAAAGCAGTCTTCAGGACAGTTGCTTGTACTTAGGGTTGCTCAGATTTTCCACCAGTAAAAAAGTCTCAAATTTTCAAAGTTCTGCCTTCATGTGCGCTCAGAACTCATGGGACCTCCAGTTTGACTGGAGTGGCAGCAGTGCAGTCTTCATCCTGAGCCAGGCTGGGCTCCAGGAGAACATCAGGATCAGGGGGCTTTAGGTTATGCTGCATGGGTGCACTTTTCACCTTCCTACAGCAATTTTCCTATTGTCAGGTAGGGGTGAGGGGAATTCAGTTTTAAGTAACCTGGAATGACAGAATATGATTTAATAGCTCTATATTTGGGGTCTCATCTGGAAGAAAGAGAAGTGGGCCTGTACCTGTTTTATGTGTTACCCAAAGACTCTTTGAATGTAAAACACATAACCTATGACCTTACAGTCTATTTAAATAATATCTAAAATTTCTCAGAGTTGCTATTATAGCTCTGAAGTCCAAGACTTAAGCGTGTCCGATGCCTCTCAGTAACTCTCCAGCAACGGAGTACCTGGATCCCACTTCTGTCAGACACAAGTCCAGTGCACTAACTTCTTCAACATCTCCATAATTACGGATCTGTCATGAGGACGCCAACCCCTCACATCTCAAGTGATAACTTAACCAACAGCAGTTAATACATTATTGTTTGTACATTAAAAACATAAAATTTCTCCATAATGAAGTTTACTATCTGCTAAGCTGAGCTTGACAGGCTCAAGGGAATGGACTCCTAAATGTCATGGTGTGGTTTTCTTAGATGTTAATTTTACATTCAGAATCAAAAGGATGTTCATCTCTA
This sequence comes from Anarhynchus alexandrinus, assembly GCA_008711295.1. Taxonomy (NCBI): domain Eukaryota; kingdom Metazoa; phylum Chordata; class Aves; order Charadriiformes; family Charadriidae; genus Anarhynchus; species Anarhynchus alexandrinus. The sequence continues at coordinate 1,393,246 of VUYV01000239.1, forward strand.
GATCTTTGAACAAAAATTGGATATAGCTTTAATCTGTACTTCATCTTTCCAGTGAATGAGACAAATCAAAGACTCTCAGCTCTTTTTGCACATTTCCTAGATGTCAGTTACAGATCATGATAAACTTAATAACTATCTGGAATAACTTCTGTGCCTCAAAATGCTCAATTTCTAGATCAAGTCATAGGGGCTGGTTGGGGGTTGTGTGTGTGTGTGTTTGTTTTCTTGAAGTATCTCAAATTGCCACTGACTGATCTAGAAAGCCCACAATACAGGTCTCCTCTTGAGCTTTCTGTTAAGCAGAACTCAAATTAGGACATCAGCCTTTAGTGCTTTTGCACCACTTCAGTCAGATAGGAGCCTCACTGATTGAGACTCACACGGATTTCAGTAGAGCCAGGACATTGTCTTAGTTACTTGTGGGGAAGGGAAAAAGAAATAGAAAGCTTGGAATAGCAGCCAGCCAAGAGATTGAATTTTGGAAGCATGTAACAAATATCTTAATAATGTGGTATTCCCGCCGATCAGTGATTTTTTATTTCTTTGATGTGCTTATTAACATGAAGGGGTTCTCCACACTTTATATATCACCAAAGGGATATAAGGTAAACCTCCTTATAAGCTTATGATCAGAAGCAGACTTTCATAGCCATGCAGGCACTGATATTGTGTCAATTTTCAGATTATTTTGCTTAATGCAGAGTATATATCTCGGTTTTATTTTTAAAAGCTTGTTTTCTAGTTAACTGCTTAAATTAATAAGCATAAAAATACTTTTCATTTTTTCATGGCTGCTGCTAAGTTCCCTGTATGTGCAAGAGCTAGGCTGAGAAATCAAAGCTGTTGGTAATCCCAGCAAAAAGTAAAAGCAATATAGTTATCTGTGGCCCAGCCCCCTTCAAAGGGTTCTTTATAAATGTGTGCCGCACTTCTTAGAATTAGATCTAAAATTTGCAGACACCAAATTTTAGTGTGGGATTCATATCACCTAACTTTAGACTTCTGTAATGTAACCATCTATGTCTGATCTAATTATAGAATCCCTTTATAGATAACAAAAAGAAAAGGCCCTTCTAAAACACATTTTTTGTGGAACTATTTTAGTAATCTATCTTTAGATGAGATAAAACATCCCTGGAAGTGCCCACTTCTATTCTACCCTCTATGACAGGAGCTGTGATGACTGCCTTAGATGTAGATATATGAACATGGACATCTAAAATTCAACACAAACTCTTTTATCCAGGAAATGCCTGTACAAGTTTTGGCTACGGCACAACAGTAGCTATTCACTGAAATAAGACCATCAGTTATAACAGATGCTGGAAAGGTTTTGCACAATCACAGTAATAATTCCAGAGACACTGGCCTTTTTCTTTCCAAAGAATCCACAAACCTGCGAACTAGCAATAGGACATATACCCATATATATAAAAGCATATACATATATGGCTATATATATGTATATATAGTGAGAGAGATGGGGAGGGAGGGAGCATGGTAAAAATTATCCCACTATTGGCAACAATTTAATGCAAGTTACAGAAATCATAAACCCCTGTGTCTGCAGTTCTTACAAAAATATATATCACGTACTCCTTTTTAAAGTGGAATAAACTAGATGCTTCAGAAGAGCATATGGAACAACGATGAAGGAGCATTTTTCATTTCAGTATAATAGTAGTATAGTGTATTTACACTTAAAACAATTGTGATGTGAGGGAAGAAAGCTGTGAAAAGTGTCATTAGGAACAGTTCATGAGGGAAGACAGTGAATGTTGTTTAGCCTAATTTGGCATTTAGATATCAGCTTAGGTGCTAAGCACTACAGCAACTAAATCTTTTCGTAGATTGAGTCTAAAAAAAATTATTTAGATTTTTTTTCAATTAATTCATTTCCAGCAGTGCTTCTCAGTACACTGTGTTCTGCAATGGAAACACATACTGTCTCATTTGAAAAGCACTCCAAAAGAACAGAAAGAGTATTTAGAGCAAAGGAAGCCTACCACACAAGTGTCTTCTTTACAAATTATTAGTGAACAAGAAACATGAAATTAAACCTATTTAAAGCAAACACTACTATTTCAGGGCATTTCATTCAGCTGGATTTCACAGAGAACCATCAACAACTCAGTACAATTATGTGGTAAAAACAAATAAGCCAGAACTGACTTTTTTCTTCTCTGTTTTGCAGTCTCTACAAATATGAATTAAAAGAATGGGATGATGGTTTTAAAAAGGGCTTCATTTTAACCTTTGAATATATGCAAAACCAATATTCAGCTCCCTTTTTCTAAGAAGACAGATGAAAATGAGAAATAAGCAAGTTTTTAAGGAACAGTACTGAATATTCAAAATGTAATTTGTTTAGAAAAGTCAGGCTTGTATGTCAGAGAAAATCTGTATCGTGGTTTGGGCCGGACTGGCCACTGAAACGAATGACAAATGCTCTCTTTTATTTCTTTCTCCTTCAGAGAAGCAAAAGCTTCTCCCTTCAGGGAGAGAAGGATGAGAGAGAAAAGAGACTAATGAGTTTAAAAGAAGCTAAACTACTTTAATGAAATAGTAATAATAAAAAGAAAATATAATAATGTCAAAAAAGAAAATAATTAAATATATACAATATATACAAAACCATTTCAAGCTCCCAGGGTGATGACCACGTCACCTGCAGGCACTGGGAAAGTCCCAGACTGGACTCAGCCACAGACGGGAACTGGATTCAGGAACGTATGGATCAGGATCAAAGGCAGACAAACAGAATCTTCCTCAGACGCCAGCCACTGAAGAAGAGCCTGGCCTTTTGAGCCCTCAGCTTTTATACTGAGCATGAAGCAGATGGGATGGAATACCCTGTTGGCCGGTTTTGGGTCACCTGTCCTGTCCGCTCCTCCCCGCAGGTGCGAACCCTCTATGCTTTTCCGCTTCCAACCCTCCAACGGGGCATATAACAAAGTGAGCTGCCCTTGGGTGTTATAGCAGTGAGTATAAACAGGAGCCTCTCTGCATACCATTCCCTGGCATAAATTATAAACAATCAGGTCTTATCACTCTGGAAGCGGACAGTGTCTAAAAAATATGCTTTTAATTTCAGAGGGTTTAGTTAGTTAGAAGAGGCTTAGCTGCAAAGTAAAATTACTGAACAGAAAATTGGTTCTGGTTTACCTCAAACAAGGACAATCTGTTCTATCCCAGGTTTGGTATTACTTGAATTCTTATTCTGAAAAATCACTGAGATACCGCTGGTTTTGACTGGAAAGTTCCTCTCATCTCAGAATAGGAGATGAAATGGGATTTATAGACTGCCTAGTCACTACTTCTGCTTTTGACTAAAGGGTCAGCAAGGGAGAGACAGGAGGAAGAGACAAGGTTTCCCCAGTTTACCTCTACCCTTCTGAGAGACAAACACATAAACCCATCATTGGAGTAGTTGGAGATATGAATCAAGAGAAGAGGCTCTGGATAACTACGTACAATGTGGGCAGATGTTGTAAGGTTCAGAAGAGTATGAGGCTGCATTGGCTCCATCAGGTACACCTGCACACTACTGACCTATTTAAACCTGAGTGCTAAGCTTACGAATAATGCATTTGTCACACACAGATAAATTTCTTCAGCAAATCATTTCCTTTGTTTGATGCAGGTCATACACCATATCAACTACACAAACTGTTTCTTTAAACTCTCAGGCACTTATTTAGTTTTTAGTATATCAATATATGTATTACTTATATAATTACTGTTGGTTGAAGACTTTATCATATAAGCTTTAGAGGGCACAAAGTATCTAAACTGTGTCTTTTAATTAAAAGAATCTTACATGATAATCACTTAATCTATTCTGAGCTCTCTGAGATAGTAGTCAGGTTTACCTAATCTATATAACTGTCATGACTTTAATTGACTAATGGTTAACAGGGATTTCTAAAACAGATTAAATCAATAGCATTAAGCAAAAAGACAGATTTCTAATGAGACTCATTGATTTGGTGGCTGATTTTTAATGATTCCAGAATGAGCAAGCAATGTCTTATAGAAGAGAATTACAACATCCCAACAGGCCTTTATTGCCTTGTTTGAGGAACGCTGTATGTTGCTTTCAGTAAGGAATAATTCATTTGCAAAAGTACTTCACTGTTTTAATTCCACATGTGACAGTTAAGAATATCGTTAACCTAGAAACTGTAAAAAACTCCAGAAAAATACCAGTAAGGCTGTTCTTTTGGTTAAGGCATCAAGCAGGACGTAATTGATTGTGTCCTGCAATCCTGAGCCCGTGAATTTCCAAGACCAGGGTACCCTCTGAAGTGCACCCTGAACTCTTTGTTGACCATATTTCCTTGCAGAAGAAAGCCTGCACAGGGAACAGCAAAACCAGGTGCCTACCACTGTAAAGGCCACAGGCCAGGCCAACCATGGAGTAAACCTGCGCCATCGTACACAAAACAGCAGTTTCCACATTTTTATATCAACTCGCAATTTGACTTTGAACAAGCAGCTGCACCTCTTTGTGACTCAATTCTCCACTTAATATTCATTCTTATAGTCAAATACCTGAGATACCTCAAGTTCAATTTCTCACTTAATATTCATTCTCAAGTTTATATTCTTTTTCCCATCCAAAACAAATTTTCATTCCATATCGTCTTCACCTTTTACTGTACAGTTCAAAAGCAATGTTGTATACAGACTTCCTTATCTCTACTGCATTTGGACTTTTTTTTTAAGAAGCCGAAGACTTACTTATAGTTTTTTAAATCAGAAAAAGCCATTGAAAATTTTGCAATTTACTGATTATTTCTCCTAACTGTGGCCATGATCCTCCTTACCAGATCACATTATTTAGTTTCAAAACACTTCCTAGAATTCTTTCTCAGGATGCCTCAACCCAGGTTTTTCCAGCTACATCTGTCATAATTCCTTTGTTTTGCTATGATCCAGGACTTGACATAATATCTCCTTTATAAAGTAAATAAAAAAGTTGAAATCAGTATAAGATTTCTTAAATTTAGTTGAATTTAATTATCCTGCTAACAATACTAAATATACATCTCTATTCTATTAATCTATGTGCCAATATCTCTCTAGTATTTTCCAAGCAAATTCTTTAAGCAGGACCCAAGATATTTTTCTCAGATAAGGATTAGAGAGTCAAGATTTTTATATTTTTTTTTAAACTCATGTCTAAGCTTTACAACCATGGATACAAAGCCACAAGTAGCTCAAAAACTAAATAAAACTTGGTCTCCCTGGTCCAGCTTCTCATATGATTTTGTGAGTAGGTCTGCCATTTTTTCTCTTATATTGTAGGGAAGGAAGAGAGGAAAAATGATTTCAAAATGCTGACATTTGAAAAGTGTTGACCAAATTCACTTGAAAATGCTTGACCTCAAGGCTGTAACAGCCACTGGCATAAAAAGCAGGGAAGTGCTGCATTTGATAAGTTGCTCTTATATTTGGGGTGAAACATAAAAGATCTACAGCGGCTGAGGTGACAAGATACGCAGTAAAAAGGCAAGGTTAAACTTCCTGTCAAATTCCAGCACAAGCAATTGCACTCTGAGTTTTTAAACGTCCCACTGCTATTTCTAATAGCTGTTGCATTTTTCAGTCCCCTTTGTGAAGAACTGCTGCACACTGCTAAAGAATTACCACCTTAGTAACAGTGCGTAGGGTGTGGATTGAAATGATCCCTACACCTTGCAGTGAAAACCACTACCGTGGAGTTCTGTGAATGGTTTCTAAATACCAATACAACCTGACATGGGGCAAGTCTAAACATTGGCTAGCCTAGAATATAATTTGAGGAACTCGATAAAATACTTTAAAAGTCCTTTCAGGTCACACCATGAGTTGTTACCGCAAAAAACATTTGTCATCTACAAAGAACTCCTGAATCAAAAAGGAAAAACAGTAATGACAAAAATAGACGCAGCAAAAATTGGGAAACATAAATACATCCATTGGCAAATGGATCAGCTTTAGCTGACGAATCAAAGCACCGTCAGCTTCCGCATGAGTGTGATCAATGACAAACCTATTTGGCCAGGACACTCAAAACATCTCAAAAGACAGTCCTGTTCTACTGCCTTTACACTCACCCACCTGTCCTTCAACAAACCTTCCATTTCCCCGTTTTAAGTATCTCATATAATGCAGTTCTTTTCCTGGAAAGTGTAGATGGGACGTGATTAGATTTATGTTTTTAATTCTAGGGTCTAATGTTAACCAGTCATGAATTCAAACAGTTGTTAAGATAATATATGCTCTTTTATATCCTTAATTCTCCCATTTCTCTACTATGTCTTGTTATACCAAACAACAATTACCATGTTTTACTTTTATCTGATTTTATGATAAAAGAAGATATATTGTACAATTTTTCATGGTGTATATCTTCAGTGGGAAAAGATCTTATTTTGGGATGTTCACTTTTACTGAGATTAATTCCCACAATTAATCTCAGTGAATTATATGTTTAATTAGATACCTATTAATTTTTTATGCCTACAATGAATTAAAGAGTTAATCTTGAGGAAACCAGAAAAGCATTGAATTAAAATATTCGGTCATTTAAATTGATATTATGCATAAATATCAGTAATGAACCAGATGCATGTTTTAATACAGGCAATAACGTTCCCTGAAGATACACATTAGGAAATGTCCTTCTAAAGGTATTTTTCACTCCAAAACCCTGTAAAATATGTATTTACTGTCATGTTTTCATTTTTGGTCCTCCACAAAATTGTATGATTGAAGGAATGTTTTTTTATTTTTGTGCCAGTCTTGTTCCATTGTCTCAGAGACACAGAGAGTAGCAGAAACACATAAACAGTGAGAGTATCTTTTAAAGTGCAGTTGTATGAGATGCCTGCAGCAGGATTTGAAGGGTAGAGGATGAAATACAAATGTAAAAACACTGAACATGTACCGAAATGCTTTGCTCAGAAAGCTTAAAGTTGGTGTATTCTGCTGTTTTTGGCGGGGGTGGGAATGGGAGAAAGGAGGCGTGAGGAAATACTTGGGAGATTAAACTATAACATTGCTCATTTCCAAAAAGTAGTTGCGAATGCAAAGCCCATGATATGTCCAGAACATAAGAATGGAATGGTTCACCCCAAAGAATCCCTTTGCCTATAGATGTCTCACCAAGCTCACAGACACACCTTCCCACTACAAATGTGTGTAGTCTACAGGTCTCTCATGAAGCTGTCAGAATATAGTTTTCTTTAAATATTTGAACATTTCAGGCTTTTTTTAGCACTCCCACATATCCTTTCTCAGTCCCCTTATATTGTTTAGTTCTCTGTTAAGGACCTGCACTGATTACCCAGTGTGAATTTTTGGACAGAGTATAAAGTCCAGTTTCCTAATGGCAATTATTCATATTACCTGAAAGTACAAAAATTCTGCACCTATGAATAAATCCCAAAGCTTCAAGAGATGGAGTTAAATTTCCTCTATCATGTAGAGGAAATTTTTCTTGTTGATTTTCAAGGGACAGTATATTAATGAACCGTAATTTGGAATCATATTGGACACATTTTCTCTTTCACTGACTCCCTAAGAGTCCAAAGCTAGCGTGCATCTCAGTTGCTCCATTCAGAAAACAGGGAATACTATTCAGATTCCAGAAAATGCCATGATTCTGAACTCTAACTGTGGTTCCTTTTTTCCCCACTGATACATACTTAATCATATATACGACTGATGTTTTGTGAGTGGATAGCAAAATTGCTATCTCCCTAGGAACATTTGCCACCACTCTTAATAACTATTAAGTTTTTAAATGAGCTTACAGTTTCATTAATTTTCAAACGGTGGCTCAACCATCATAGGAAATGAGTCATTACTTCCCAACAATCTTGAAAGTAGTTTTTGGAATTTGATTTTTTGTGGCAGTGTTCTGCAGCAGTGAAGGTCTTTTTGACAGTGTAATCTGCAGTGGAAAATAGATATTGATTTGTATTAGTATTTTGTTTTCTTAAATTTCTTCCTGGCCGTTGTAATTATGCAGAAGTGAGAAGTAACCGAGCTTTTTACCTCGATGCAGCATTGAAAATACAGGAAATACTTCCATTGCTCCATGCAAGTCTGAAGTAGAAGCTTTGGCAAAGTGATTTCAACATCAGAACTGCAAAGGAGGAGAACATTTCCCTTCTGCAGGCTTCAAGGGGCTTGTTAAAAAAAGACAGGTTCCAACAGCTTCAGTTTGGATATCTCTTGGTTTCAGTTTGGTTATTTCATTTTACCTGTTTTATTTATTTATTATTACTTTTACTTAGACAAGAATGGCAAAATCCCCAGAAAGTCTTTCTTGGAAGACTGTGCCAGTAGCTAAGTAAATGAACGCTTCAAATAAAATCCATTTCAAAAGTCTGGTCAATAACAGCTGCATATTTCACTGTGCGCCAAATCAAATAGTACATAGTAACTATTTTGATGAGAAAGTTTTCATTGAAACTGACTTTAATGGAAAGTCTGGGTTTCAACTAAATTTATTTTTTAATGACTGGTGAATGTTTTTGTCAAATAAGTGTGCATTACAAAAAAGGTAATTTTTACTGCAGTTGAACTATTTTAAGCTCCCAACATTTCCTATTTCTCCCCTTTAATTCCCCACTCCTGCCAAACAAGCAATTTAAACATCTCTAGATGTGCTATATGGGAATTCAGTCCAGATGCCTTCATCCTCTCCAATGTCCCATGTTCCATGTCTGCTCTACATCTTCATTGGTGATCACAACCGGGGCAAAAACACAAGACCGGTCAGCAAGAGAAGCCAGGGCACTTCTTGGAGACACTGGCTAGCCCAGCATAGACTAAGCAGGAGACGCCAGTCTGACAAATCTTGGAGACCCCTGAATCGATACTTTACAATTTTGGCTCATGGTTTTCAGGAGACAGTTTTCTTTTTTCAATGCTATTATCCTAAATTTAAAATTTTCTGCAAAACTATGCCATTTGTCATACTGGCTTTAATAGTAAAGCACTCATATTTCAGGCCAGGAAAGCAAAGCTCTTGATACTGTACATTAAAAAATAATGCCATACATCTGAATATTTTGGCAATGGTCTTAAGACACCAGCTGCTTGCCTCTCCCCCTGCAGATAGAGCTAAACACATTTTTTCTACTAAAGGGAAGAGAACTAAGTTTAGCTCTACTAATTGCAATTTAGTTGCATAAATACAGTCATTCACCCCACTTGGAAGGTTTCAAAATCTTTTCCTTTATCATTGCACACCTCTTTTCCTTAGAGAAAAGGGAAAAATGTAAAATACTGCCTCTTATTTCTGCTGCTTCCAAGAAGAAAGACCTATGGACTTGCACTATCACTTTGAATTTATGATTTAGATTTAATTACTTTTGTATAAAACAGCAAAGGAAGCTCTTCCTTTAGTTTCTCCCCTATAACCCTAACAGTTTAATTAATTTTAAGAAGGTAGATTTCTGCTATGGTTCCTATTACTTTTCATCAGTTTGGGACCCAAGACTAGGGCTATTTTTTCATTTTTATAAGTTATTACAACTCTTTATTTGGTTTTCATTCATCTTGTGTATTAGAAATATGAGCTGATAACATCTTTAGTTAAATCCAATTAAACTTGGTTTACACTGAATATTTCCTATTTTCTGTCCTGCCAGTGTCCAGGTGATGAGATCATAATACATTTATAAATGCTCTTAATGCTTACATTGTCTATTCTTCTCTGCTAAATTTGAAGCCAAAATAGCCATGGTAAATAATTCAATATTGGAATTTCAGTGGAGAAAAGGCAAAATTATTTCATCTTCACTTCATGTTTTTTAAAAGAGTCTGTAGATGCAGAGAGACCCTGTACACATTCCATGAAATTCTACCCTCACCACTACCTTACTGGACCAGGAATAATACTAGACCAGTTCTAATTAATAAGAGTATTTCTGAAGAGTATTGTCTTGTTCTATCATTTGGGTGATCTGTTTTGGAAAAACTCACAGTAAAATTCTGGGGCAAAATTAATCCCCTTTGCCCCCTTCCTAAAATTGAAAGTAACAGAATAGAGGAAATGCAATGAAATAAAGAAAAAAACCACCTAAGTCTGACCAGAATGCAAGCTTTGCGCTAATACTTTTTTCAGGATCTATGAAGTGTACTGATTAGGACAATATTTTTCCTCCCACATGGAAGAAAGAATGCCAGAAGTGCAATGAACATAAGAAACAGCTTGGCAGAATGGTTGGCATTTCAGGAGTACTTGTGGGGGAGAAGAATTTAATAGCCAGATTACAGAAAATACAGAAAATACAGAATTTCCCCCTAATTAATAAATGGCCAACTGGTAATAAAATCCAATCAGTTTATATACTTTTGTGTATGTTACGTTAGAAGCACATAATGGGTTCATACCGTTGAAGTCACTGATACTCCTAGTCTTTTAATAAGAGCTTATCATTTGGAAGGCAAAATTTATTTTTAAAATCAACAGAAATACTTATTTTGAAAATTCATGGGGACAGGGAGTAACTCAGAACTCAGAGTTAACATTCAGCCAATGAAAACAGCTCCATTTTTCAGACTCTTACCTACACAGCATACACAAACAATATGAATTTCAAAATTTTCTCAGAGTTTCTATTAAGAGCTTCCTCTTGTCCTCCTGCTCTGGGTCCCTATAATCACTGTTAGAAGCAAAGCTCTTATTGCTTCAAAAACTAAGTAGCAATCTTTTTTCCTTCTAAGTCTATTAGCTAACTCTACTTCTCCTCCTTCCCTCCCAGTCAGTGCCCACAGCTCTCTTTTCATCTCAGTCATCAAATCCAAGTTCAGCTCTGATCAACAGTAGCTTTGCTACTGAATTCCTCACAGCCAAGATTTCAGGCTTACGGAATATCAAGAATGTGGATGCTAAGTGCTGTCACTTAGGCCATTTTCCAGAAAGTATTCCAGTACAATAGTAGACTGACTTTAATTCTATGCAGAAGAACGCAAAAGTTTCACCACTATAGCATGACTAGCCCACACTTAGCTGCTGCATTAATGGATTTTTTCATCTGAAGAGGATAGCAAAGGAAGGAAATTGCCTACAAACTTAGCACCTGTATATGAATGTATTGAATTAAATTTTCATAAGATAACTCCATTAGATCTTAGATTTGGTATACTGTATAGCAAAGAAATAGGATTCTGCAATATATACATTATAATAACAAAGGTTGAGCTAAAGAATAGAAACTTTAACCCAACAGTGACTAATAAGACATTAAATTTAAATTAAGATTGAGCAGAGGACTGGTATCAGCCAGTATTTGATTTAGCTGGAAGGGAGCAAGGTATTTTAAGAGCATTTAATAAAATCCAAGAAAAATCAGGCTTCTGAGGTGTGGAGAGAAGAATGGATTATAGCAACATGGATACAGAGGGCTGGTTTACTAGTAAATTACATAAGCAATAACCCTATTCATTTAAAAAGTCACAAAATTTTACTTTTGCTGCCCTGAAGGACAAAATTCTTCAGTTCCTGCTTTGGATATATTTCAAGGGAAGAACAAAACTTCCTCATTTCATAGATACGATTCCACTGAATGCAGTTGAATGCATGAAGAATGCTGATAAAATCCATCCCCATAAATTCTCAGTCACCAATTGCAGTTGCACATGCCAGGGGCTAGAGGACTTACATTCTAAATAGGCCAGGAAAGATGCCCATCATATTCCCTTGAAACCTAAAAAAAAAATCACATGCTAACTTTGTAGATGATTGCCCCAGAATTCCTCCCTATTTAATTCCAAATAAAAGGCCAGACATTTGAGTTTATACAGTTTTTTTAAAGAGAAACAATTAAAGCATTTTCTGGTGGAGGTCAGCTTCACTGAGAAAGATGCATACCAAGACATAGTCAGGTTGTCTTTTAGTCTAATTGAGTAATATTCCTGAACCCCAGGATTCTCAACATTTACTGTGTCTATGATGACAACAGGCTACTTCCTGAACAGAGTTTAGATGGCAACATATTGGGTACAAAAGCTTCTCTTTGTGATAGAAAATGACAAAGTAGTACTTAAGGTCCAGCTCTTGTTCCAAACCTGTTGCTTCCTCCCTCTTCATTTATGGATATGAATACGATACATCTCAAACTTCTGGTTATGAAGTTATTTACAACTGTTTGCAGATCATAGATGTACAAAGACAGAACTGTGCTCCATGAAACTCATGAAATATCAGTATAAATAACCCTTAAACATACAAAAATAATTATCATCATCTTCCCTGTTTTAGTGGAGCTCTCCAGAAATACAGCTGGGGAGGGGGGAAGGGGGAAGGAAAACCCAAGACTGCTACATTATCAGTTGTCTACCTGTGAGGCTGTCCTTCCCTATGGAAACAAGTTCATTATCAATGCTGGGAGCTTTTGTTGGCAAATTGCAAGTTTACTAACAATTCCAGATTACCCCCTATTAAAGTGACAGGCAGTAGGTAAGTAATGATTCCCAGAGTCTTCTTTCTCCCCTGCACAAAATTTCAAATATTTAAAAGACAGTGATATTGAAAATTCCTAATTAAGTAGTTTTGAGTACAGCTGGCAACATTTTATTAAATGAAGGGTATTGTAATCAACGATGTAAAATGGAGATAAAACAGAACCAAAATATTTTTTGTTTTACTATGAAATAAGCTCAGACAAAGATCTTAAAAAAACTTGCCAGTAATTTTTCTCATGAAAGTTAAGAAGACACATATAATCAGTTTTACCTCTGGTCTGGTATTAGCTGAGGGTCTGACCTATAAGATTCAGAGGGAAAAACAGAATCTTGCTGGATCTGTTGCTCAAATACATCTCCAACTGGATGCAAACCTTAAAAAATTTCTTAAAGAAATCAAATTGACTGAAAACTTTTCTGTAACAAGCCTTCTAATAATAAATGTCAGTGCAGTTCAAACTAACAGGAATTAAAATGGTATTTGTAGCCTGGATTTAAAGTACTACATTACTGACAAGGTGTGTTTAGAATTCTTATTAGTAGCTTAATTGCTGTAAATGGGTAGGACTTCATCTGTGTGGAATGCACACTTTCCTACAGGCCCACATTAGCAAAAGCACTACCACCACCGGGAGCGAGTCCCGTGATACGAAGTCAGAACATCCCTATTACAACATTTTCTTGTATTTTACCTCCAGACTAAGATCCATCTGTACAAAACTAACTCTATGTTTGACAGCCATCAAGAACTTTAGATGTCCTGCCATCGTACTCCCAAGAATGTCTCTAGAAGTCAAACAGAAAATATGGGAAAGGAGACGGAAGATGGTATTTGAGCAAAACCAGTTTTCTGGAGTGGGGGGATCTCCACTTGCTCCTTAACCAAATTCCCTAACTAAAGAGAATTCTTGAAAAATTCAGAATATTTCCTATCTTTTAGTGGGCTAAAACTTGATGTTTTAGAACATTTTGTGAATTGAAAGTCCAAAAAATAGTTATTTGTGACTAAACAAAATCTTTCTTTTAAACACTTTGAAATGTCTTTATTTTCATTGTAGCCCCTTTCCTTTAAAACACACACAAAAAAACCCTCAAACCCCCATGATTTTTAGTCTTCAACACACAGAAACATCACAAAAAGGGATAATTTGTGAAAACGTCAGTAAATTCCATACGCTTTTTCTCAATAGATTTTGTTAAAAACGACTCTTTTGCAAGAACAGTTTGGTTTTATTGATGAACTATTAAAAAAAAAAAAACAACAACAAAACCACCCAAAAGCAGACAAAATACCCACAAGTTATAGAAACCCCATGAAATAAGTTCTAAAATAGGCAGTTCCCCTGGGAAGGGATTCTGTGTCCAACTGCCCTTTCCAACCACTTCTGAGGGAATTAGTCTCCTATGGGACTATTCTGCTGACGGGAATCCCAACCGAGCTTCAGTTTTTATGGTATTGCACATGGGCCTGGAAATTTCCTTAAAGAAAAGGAGGAACTGTGTCTATCAGATGTCTTGAAAAAATTGGCAGCCTTTCCCACCAGTGAAGGTCATTTAAAACCGTATGACAAAGTGAGCTACAAATGACTACATTCTCCAGAACTGGACCACTGACTGCCTGCTTAGGGATGCATAAAGCCACTTGCAGAGCACAGCTGCTTCGTATGGTTTTAATTTGTTCCTGCTTGCTTAATTGGAGGATTGGTTTTTAAACACAGGTAAAAATGAGAGAAAGATGGCTTTTTGCAGAATGCTACAGAGACAATCAACATTATCTTGGAGACAGTAGCCTGCCTGCAGATTTTTATATCCTCTTCGCTCTAACCTTAGAGGAATCATAATTTCTTTGTATTTTAGACAGTAACCTTAACTGTAAGATAAGTAAAAGTCAAAGTAATTGTAAGAGAGTTACGGTGGCTGATGCAAAAATTTGGTATCTAGAAAAAACCCAATACATTGCTTACCTTGTTTTAAGCTGAGTACATTGGATAATCAATACTCAAGACTCCTTCATAAGCTTGTATTTTGTATAATCCAGATATTAGTTCCCTACAACCTATTGTCAGTTTTGTTAGAGGGATTTTTTTTTTCCCAAATTATACAGATTTCACTCTGGAATTAAAAAAATATTGTTTGGAAAACATACCCAATTCTCAGTCACATCAATGTTTCTCTTTAAGTGATGCGTACGTCTGGAATCTGATTTAATTAACATAGCATATATCTGATTATATTAAATCATGAATGATTAAAATCCAAACATCAGACATAATTTTTTATTAACTTGATCTGTTTACGTTACATCAGAAGTACTGCTTTGCTGTAGTCTCAGTGGACTCAAAAGCAGCAGCTGGATGGCTGCCCATCTCCCTACTTAAATCCAGGCCATGCTAGGCCCTGTGGCAAGAGAAGATTTTTATCAAAGGGAAGGGCTTGGTTCTGTCCAAAGAATAACAGAATGACTCCAGTTGGAACCAAATTCCATTGCAAAGCCCCCATCTGGCATAGACTAAGGTCAGTACTTACACATACACAAGCACTTGCTCATACACATTTCTCACAGAAGTCGATGTGCTTAAAATGCTGAAGACCAGGTTGAGGTCCAACATCAATTCCCACCTGAAAGTCCAAGGCCATAATCAATAAAAAAAAATCAGGCCAGCCCAGTACCCAAAAGGTGATTTACACTACAGCCACACCAAACCCTGCTGCTCAGGTGCAATGCCACTCATACATCATATTTTGACTCCACTCACTGCTAGCTCTCAATACAGCTTGACACAGATGCCTTACACCGCAAATAATTTCAACCTTCCTGAATATAAATAAGATTTGTTTTAAACACAGCACAGATATATGGGGAAATTTCATTTTAGGATATATTTAAGTAGTTTAGAAGCATAAAACATGCAACAGGAAGCATGAAAGCAATTTTCTCTTTTTGTGCATGGGCGTATCCTGGTATGCGGTAAAGGAAAGAAAACCATATTGCTGGGCAGAACAATGTTACAGGATTTTTATACTAATATTAAAAGACAAAAGAGATTGAGACTAGGAGATCAAAAATTTTGTGAGAAGTAATTAATTAAAATGAAAAAGCATGTATGCTAGCGAACCATCTGCCATCAAGGGAACAAATTTACCTGATATTAATTTTGGAGATAAACACAGAGCCGCAATACCAGATTGCACATGGCAAACTTTGAGAACAAAATTATTCACGTGCAAAAGGAAGAAGTATGGCCTATAGCATTTAATCTAACATCTTTCACATAGCTCCACTGTCTGGAAATGAAAACCAGGCCACAGTTTGTTAGGAACAGGGGTTTCATACACACAGTATACAGCTACGTAATATTTTACGACTATCAGCTCCTCGTGACGTATCTTTTTGACCTGACGTTGACCGGCACCTGATACAACCTACTAGAGCAGACTGCCCCCCGAAACTGTGCAAATAATGAGAGTAGGAAATCTTGAATATTTTGCATTGGAGGGAGAGGTAATTCATACTGTTACTACAAACAATACTTGACTAATTTTATTGTATCTGTTTTACGAATTAAGAATTATCAGGGGAAAATGTACTTTGATATAATCAAGTACAGATGACAAAGCCCATAGGTGTGAAAGACGCCACAAGGTATATTAAGGACTATAAAAAATCTGCCCCAAACACTAAATATACTGCTGGATACTGGTTACAAGATATCAAATGGAGCAGTAGAAGTATAGGATGGCCAACAGATAAAGATCTTGATCTCTATTTATACTGATCTCGGTTCCAAGTCTGTAAAAATAATTAACTCAAATTATTCCAGACTAAATGAAAGCCAGGGTCCACCATACATAGCAAGTAAGTTTTTCTGATGTATTTGCAATCAAACTCAACAATATCTGAAATCATGTTGACTACATATCAACAGAATCTTAAAATCATAACATCAGACATAGTGAGAAAAGGCATACGCCCATTTTGTAGCTTTGAATAAGTACCAGCTTTCACACTTCTGCTGATTCATACTATCTTTGAAGTGTCTTTTTAAAACAAAGAAACAAAAATCATACTGAAGATATCCATACAGTTCTTCATTGCATTCAGGATAATATTTAAAGGAAAGACAGGATGGGAGGAGAAAATAAAAAAGCATCAGGAGATTAGCTGGGAAGAGAGCACGTAAAGCTGCTTCTGCCAATAGCCAGCATATAATTTATTACCCATGAACATGCAGAGAAGCCATAGAGAACAACGTACATGAAAAGCTGTAATTCTGACTGCATTCTTGTACTATAGATTTTAGGATCTCTTTTCCATTTATTTGAAATGAGAAAGTGGCCTGATTCTCAGTGACATTTAAATTCAAAGGAGCACTCAGTAAATGTACGATTTCTTAGAAGAGACTACTGAGTTTAACCTACAAATTCAGAGTTGGGTGTCTGTATTTATTTTGGTTGAAGTTCTAGGGTTTTTTTCATAATCACTTGGATTAGATTGTGAAAAGTGACATTTTAATACTGACCTAACACAGCAGAGTGCACTGTGAGTAATCTCAAAGGCCATTTTATATCCTCTAGGTGTTTATGTAACACAAGCTTATATTTCTGGAGACTGTCAATCCATCCCTTTAGTCAGAGAAGTTCAGCTGTTGTGTATCTGCTTGGTTCTAGACAGATATTAAGTGAGTGTGTCACTAGATATTGATTTCTAAGCATTTGGAATATTAAAATGAAAAAAACTTTTTTTTTCTGTACCTAAGTCAGTATCACACAACGAGAAGCAAAGGTATCTTTTCTCAGTCTGCATAAAGTGCTATTAAACGCAATCATTTTTTTCAGCAGCAACAAAAACATGATAAGGCTATGTTTAGTTTAAATGAAGTATATTTTGACTAACATGTTTCAAGTTCTTCAATCTCATGTTCCCTTTTTTCCACCACCACTCCCTTCCCCACTATGTTTATTTTTCTTTCACTCCTGCTATAGCAAAACACCTGAAAACTGTACAATGAGACGACAGACTGGATACTGTGCTATGACAGTGGAAACATCACTTTCAGCCCTATCGCACACTGCAACAAAACCTGTTTCTTTAGTTCTCCAACATTTATCTAAGTTTACAGCACTGCTGATCCAGAAATAGAAAACAGGAGGACACCCAGTAAAATTACTTGCACAGCTAAGATCAAAATGCAGCTTAGTTTCATGAAAATTCTGCTAATGAGGATAGGAAATGCTACAACAGCAATCTATACAAAGAAAACAGTGAGAACACAAGTAAAAGATAATTTCTGTAAAAGAGGTGGAGATTGTAATGCTGTGTTGCTTCTGATTACCAGAGCGAACCAGCTGAAAGGGGTGGTTATAATGCTGCACATAACTGAAAAGCAGTGAAATATATATACACACACATATATCAACAAAATGAACAGTATCCTTTTTGGAGATATATGCGTTATAACCACACGCACACGGGAAAGTCAAGAACCATTTAAAGAGGCTTTTTCAGTTTGACAAATATCAAAGAATTACTGACTTTATTGCTTAGAAAACAGTACAATTTTGAGCTCTAATATTTTATGCATAATGCTTTGCATAGAGATAGCAAACTATTTTACAAGGGTCCTGAATCAGCAAAAATATCCTGCCGATTTCTCAGCACTTCAATGACGCAGATTCACTATGTCAAATTCTGTTCTCATTTATAAGAATATAAATAGAGAGCAACTCTCTTCTTTGGAGGAGGTAGGGACAGTTTATAAGCTTTATTTAGGAAAGCTCCTTGCAAGTTACTCTAAATCCATTGTATAAATAATGTGTTTCTCATTTCTCGGTTTAATTATATTAATAGAAGAAGATTTCCTGAATAGTAAATGAACTACTGTCTGTAGGACTCACACAACTATACCAAACTCTCATACTCAGCAGTAGAATTGCTACTGTGGGACATTTTTATGCATTACAATTTTGGTTTATTTCTGACATTAGAAGATAACATTGTGTTGGCCCTGGACATATATGGAAACAACATGTTTTTTCAGCTCCTACTTGCTGACCCAAGTTTCAGTCATAAAGAACAAAATTTAGACTCCTAAATGCATATGATTTACCTTTTTTTTTTATTTGTTTTTAAAAACAGGGACTCGTAAACAGTATTTTGACTTTAGGCACAAATATGGCACAACCTAACACAAAAGGAAAATGTTTGTTTTGCTCACACTGACAAATCCTTCACTGACTTCTGGTCTCACAGTGCTCAAACACCTCTCTTGCTGGGAGTTTCACTTCTCTTACACCAGGATAAAAACAAGCAAATCTCTACTTCAGAAAGCCCTGCAGAGCCTCAAACTATGGGTTAATTGAAATAAAATCTTTAGCTTTGTTTCTGGCTCTTCATCTGACTTCTTCACCCTTGTGCTACCCTTACTGACAGTGAAGGTAAGGATGTTCGTACTCATTTCAGACAACTGAATTCAAGACAACACTAATTTATCTTCATATTTCTCAATTATACAGGCCAAATTTAAACTGTATAATAACTGCCATTGTAACAAATCCAGCAGAACTATGCTCATTTATGCTATTACTACCTCTCTCATCCTTTTATTCTTCTGGAGAAGCAGGTTTTTCAAATCAATATGCACCAGTAACCCAGTAACTCAGATCACGGTTCTTCAACCTTTAAATGAAAGTCCACTTAATCAAAAACAAATAAATAAATAAACGAAACCTGCAGAATACCCTCTGTTGATTTTTGTTTAGCAGTTAGCGCTTCTATTGTTACTATGAAAAATATTTTAACTCAAAATATTCATAATTAAAACATCAGCACAATCACTGGACTTAAAACTTACAAATGAGCTGGTGCAGTCAGCAGTTAGCAGACTGTCAATACTGTGTGGATGGCCTTCTGTTGTCTTATGGTCCAGCAGTGGCCCACAGGCCACGGGCTGAATAACACTTCTGTAGAATTTATATGAACTTCAAGCATCCGAGTGATCGATCTCTCACATATGCAAACACCCACACGCTGTCTGTCTCTATGTTTTTCCTTGAAAATTAAATGTCAATAAGATATTATTTTTAGTTATTAGTTTTTATGTTAATGGCAGAATGGTACTAACAGATGATCTCAACATTTCCTACGAGATACACATGGCTTCGATAAACATGCATCGTTGGGTAGCAGCCAGAATCTGACAACCTTTTTCAACCTTGAACATTTCCTTGCACAACAGACCCATTTATTTCAGGGGAGACACTCATGGAGTTTTTTAGTTTGAAGTACTGGAATCTAGTCCTTTCAAGACAGGTAAGACTTGATTTTGCATTCAGAAAAAGAGAAACTGCTGTTAGTTTCAGTGAATTAGGGACTGCAGAACTGGGTCAGATTTGTTTGGATGACTTGTGACAAGATACCAATGTGAATTCAAACTTTACATTGCTTATGTAAGAGTTATCCATCCACAGACAACTCCTTACTATCCACACCTCATTAATCCAACCCTCCATTGAAAACACAAAGAGAAAACACAGATCTTTGAAAAGTTCTTTTGCTGGGAGCTCATATTTTTAAGCAAACAACCTGCTGCTATTATATATATTTTTAAAAAAGAATCTAGGTTTTGAAATACAGAGTTCTTTTAAAATATCATGAATTTTCCTGGTCCAACTGAACCCAGAGGCTATTCTCCCCCATAAGAAAGTCAAAAAAGGTCAACTGTCTTTGAAGATTCTGGAAGCAAGATCAAACGCATCTGGAATTAAGTCAGTTCTCAAGTGCAGTACTACTTAGCATAATCAAGTGTATTGCTTATTCGCAATGCTCGCTTCTGCACAACTGCAGGACTCTGAGCACTGCTTTTGAATCCATTGAAACTTTGCAAGTATTCTTAGGGAGCTTGACCTTGAGAAGTCCCAAACATTCTCAACTCATCACAGCTCCCAAGGTTACAATGCTGTAATTCCATCATGAAAGAATCATGACTTCAGTGCCCAATTATCACCTGTCAAAGATAGACAGGTTATTTCTATTTTTCTTGTGATTTTCAAGACAGAGGAGAGGACTGTCCTCAACCTGATCCCATATGAGGATTCCAGCCCTCCAAAGCCATACCCTGCTCCTCATGGTTAGCTCTACACCTTTAATCCTTTTTCATTCAAATCAACGAGCATGTTTTTACTGCAGAGGAAGCACCAAGCAAGTCCAATTCCTGTGTGCAATAGGCCTGATTATTGACAGAAAAGCTCAATGTGTGCACATATTCCCGTAGCAGCCATGTGCAGGTCTGGGCACAGCATTCTGGAGAAAATTAGTACAGATTGTACAGCACTGGATTACTGTTCTGTGGCTCATAGAATAAGTGATGCAGCCACAGGGTAGATATCCTTGTGTTATACCTGTTTTGAGTTTAACCTTGATGGCTAAGAGGGGATTCATTGCATCAGGTGTATACAGACTGTTTGAAGTAAGGACAGATCCCCAAAGGCTTCTGATCAATGTCTACCTCATGTGTAATCTACGTCTACACTAGCATGTACAGCTCTCTAAATTTTATTTCCTGTAAGTGAGTTACCCAGAAGAATATTTTCCCAAGCAAAATAACAGACTTCAAAGCACTTACTAGGCAAAAGCTAGTAATTCTGTAATATTTCCATTTTAAAAGTACAACATATGAACAAAGTATCTCAGGCTGCCTAATTATATTTTTCTCCTTCTTTCATATTTTCCAGATTACAGCTAATTAAAAAAGTGTTGTAATTTCTAAGCCATGCTGCTCAAAATAATATTGATTACCAATAATATTAAGGTTCATTTATTATAATATTATTTTTAGCAATTGTGTCAAAATTGGAAGGCATTGTTATTCTTCTGTGTACATCTCAGCTGTTTAAAATCAGATGAGTTTGCTGCTTACATGAATGAAAATAAAGTTTTCCTTTTCTACTCTACTTTTTCAGAATTTCTTTCTTTCTACCTTACCTACTTGAATATTTATTTCAATTTCACAATAATCATCTCTCAGCCCGTTGTATATTAACTTCATAAAACCATGCAGTAAGACAGTTCAATGTTATGCTAAGTCACCCAAGGCAGCTTAATAGAACCACCCTGCTAATGTGACTATTTTAGAATGCAAGTGTTCATTTCAAGCACAAAGGGTAACTTTCTGTGGTGCTGTGCACGCTGGACTATAAAGAAGTTTGATGATACAGACAGCTAATCTTAGCTTGTCTGGCCTTACAAGTAACTCACACATTTCAGGTGACATTATTTGGTACATTTATTATTTTTTTTTGGTGTCTGCTTTTCTTACAGTAACTGTTTTGTTCCTGTAATAATAGATAACTTGCACTGGATGCAGCCTATGAAGAGTGACCAAAACTGTTACATTTAATTGTTTGTTATTTCCTAGGCAAAAGTGCAGTAAGGAGCAAGAAATGTTTGTTTAATGTCTGCATGTTGTCTACTAACTTCAAAAGTGAAAACGCTGTGAACATACATCAGTGTGGTCATGTGCAGCATTAGGGAAATGCACAGCCACTGAAAACGAATGTGGACAGCACTGGGAGCCAGATAAATTTGCTCACTTGCAGAACATGGCATTTCTTCTGGTCTGTCATCTTCCAAAACTCATAGCTTTCCTTCTCATAATGACTCCCCCCACAAGCTAATAATGCCTTTGTCTCTGACATGCTTAATCACCTTTGCATCTCTAGTATGTTCAAACTGAAGAGCTACTCACTGCCTCTTATTCACAAGTCCGTGAATAAGGGTCAGGGCCTGTGACCCTTATCAATTACAATTTTCCCTATATGGCTGTACAGACAAGGAAAGGCAATAAGGCAGAACTTCTATCCCAGATACCTACCATCACCAGTCACTTTGTGATTTTTAGAAAAGACCACAAACTTAAAGTTGCTTTATTCTGGACAGCCTGTGATATCTACTCTATAAGTTATACAAAAAATCGTATCTACAGACGAACTGAAATACACAGCCTCACAGTTTGATAGGTGTCCAATGTTGATTTTTTAGGAATAGCGAATTTAGAAGTAGAACTTGAATAACTTTGATATTTATTTAACATTTGGCTAATAAATAAGAATCTTCATTCACAAAGATTAAAAATATTAAAAAATACCTCATTGTATTTGTCACACAGAATTAAACTCAACATCTCAGACTCCAACCTTTATAATCTTTCTTAAGTGTGTATTAAGGTTATTCACTTAATTTTACTGCACATAACTAACATTAAGGGAAAAGTCTCAGTGACTTTCAACACCTTTTTATTCTACCACGTTAGCCGAAACACATGTTCTTGGATTACGTATGTCTTTGCCTCAAACAACAAAGAAATGACTTTGCTACTTACTTGATTTTAAGCTTTCACATTTAATTGAAACTTTTAGCCCAGTAGCCCACGTAAGATTGGATAAGCATGTAATCTGAAAAAGAACTCGTGTTAACAATAGGTAGAAAATAGGTATTTATGGAAATTACAGCAACTGTCCAGTCTCTCATAGGAGTAGCTCAGCAGAGAGATTTCTTTTCTTCTTCACATGTGCATCCTGTATACCTTGTTTGTCCCTTAAATGAGCCCTGCTCTGACACAACATCAGAATAGTTTGTGACAGTAACAGAAGTTAATTTTGAACATGTAAAAAATTCATCTGAAATCGTTGGAGGAAAGTCACATGCTTACATAGCTGTAAAACTAGAACTGATTCTGTCTGGTCACTCTTAGGGTATCCTAAGAAACATCCCATTGAGTCAGGGAGATTTTGTTTAGGGTCTTTGACATCCCCTTTGACTGACAACCATGGTAAAAAATGGGACACCAACATATATAAGCATAGGTCAAAAAAGTATTTTAATACTAGCAATGGCTAAGGGAATGGAGGCAACGACAAAAATGAACTATATTTCCATAAATTGAACTGTTCCAAGAAGATGGAAAAGAGACCATTGGGACAACAGGTGAAATAAAGAATGGTCTTAAAAACATGAATCATGCAGGAATAGGAGGGAAATTTCAGAAATAACAACTGAAATTTTTTCCACATGATTTCTCACTATTTTTTCCAAGGGAACATATGGAACAAAGACCTTAGTATGATTAAAAAGTTGATCAAACATTTATAGCAAAGATCTACATATTATAAAATAAAATTCACAGTTTTGTGGAAGAGGAATGAAGTCTCAAAATCAAAATGATATGTGTTAACTACAAGAGAACAGGATGAAACAAAAGATACGGGAAGGAGGAAGGCTGACATTTGTGGGAACAATGAACTAATATGTGCAATTTTTTGTTCAGACAGCAGTGTCTTCATGTAAGCAGCATATGCACTACAAAAACAGGCCACAAGTGGACTTCTATAAACTCAGATCCCTGTTTTTATGGAGATTTATCAACATGAACCACCTACAGCCCTAGGCACATAACAGAAAAACCCTCTATGTTGCAAGAGCATTAAGGTTATAAAGTCAAGCACACATGAGTTAGGAAATGCTGTCTCTAAAGTAGCCTGCATAACCTCATTTTGACTCTTTTGCTTGAGCAATCAGACATGATAACGCTGAGGGCCAGAGAAAAGCCCATGAGGACATAAAGGATCCTGGATTCACTCTAGGGTTTGAGCAAGGCACAGTAAATAAAGTCGAAAGAGATCTAGTCTAGGGTGGCCTGGGACATCGAATCCAGCCTGCTGGAGGCTTCCATCAAGACCACAGCCTTTTCCCCAGAGCAGATGAAGCTGCTCAGCAGCTAGCATTGCTCAATTAGGCAAAAAAGCTTCTCCTGCCTCCTGCTCTGTAACACCCAAAGCTGGGATGTGGCAGTGACTGCCAATGCCTCTGGAGGCCAAGCAGCACAGATGGGAAGATGCTGCAGCTGCTGGGGCCACTGCCCTCCCTGCTCCCCGCAGGAGGGGCAACAGCATGGAAGACTAGGGGAGCCCGGCTTTCCAGGACAGCAGGGATTCAACTGTGACAGCTCAGCTCCCTGTCAGAGCATGGATGTCGCAAGACACTGCATTTGGCAGAAGCTGCTGCTAGAGAAAGGTGGCCAAGAAGTAACCAAGCATGGAGGCTGCTACAGCAGGGGTGTGAAGTGTGACACAAGACATAGCTGAGTGCCAGGATCTTGATCCAGCCCCAAAATAACTCAGTGTGGATTATCCTGAAGTTTGTGATCAAATTCCTCATAACTCATACCTTAACTCTGTGTTTTCTACTTCTTAATCTCTAATCTCAGTTTCCTACTCTATTCTACTCCCTGCCCCACCCCCCAATTTCCATCCCAGTTCCTCTATCCAGCTAATGGTTGTCCTCTTTTGATCTCTGGTTTCTAGTAACAACTTGTCTCCCTCACCAGCTTTCAGTTTTACTCTCTTCCCTTTTAAAAAGTCTCTTTTCACTATTTTCTTCCACTGACATCTCACATTACTAAAGGCAGGGGAACCATGTCTTGTGCTCCTGGTGCCTTCGGCAGGAACAAGATCTGTGTAGTCTGCATGAAGTATGTACTAATTTTCTTTTCCCTCCTAGATTCATAACTTAAAAAAACTAAACAATTTTTTTCTAATGAAGACAAAAGAAGGTACTTCTCTGCCATCAGGGCAACACTTTAAGTTTTTAGTGGCTACTATAAAGCATGTAGGTCCTGGCCTGTCTTAACCTATATATTCGTGGAGGAGAAAACATATTTTCTACTAAATTCATTCTTTGAAACAGCCAAATCATTCTGGTTGACACTGGAAAAATACAGCCTTGGGGAGATACCCGACAATGCAATTTTCAGACTGAATGACTAAAGTTTTAAAAAGCTAAGAAAACCTGATAACGAGTTCTTGCAATGGGTTGCATTGAACAGCCATATGTACGAGCTTTGCTAACAATATTAACACACTGCAACAACAGAATTATTTATTGCAGAGAAAAAGCCTTTTCAGATACTGCCAACTTACAAAGACCAGCCTCTACATAAACTACCATCAGCCCTAATACTATAGAGACAACACAACCTGAGCCCTAGGTCTGTACAGGTGAGTTTCTCCATGAAGCCAGTATTAAAACCACAAACTACTTCTATTTCCAAAATAATGTACCTTATGATATTTTGCTTATAACCTCACTTATCTTTACCAACTAGTCATTTCAAAATGCTACCTAAGGGCAACTAAAACTGGAAAAACAAAGAAGAAACATATGCTGACTTTGATGTTGTTGTTCCTCTGGTTCCTGTTAATATTTTGGAGAAAAATGTCTTTGAAAACTAAGCAGGGAGAAAGAGAATGAGAGAGGCACACATAGAGAAAAGATCATATTCTGAAGAAGCCAGAAGGCACCAGATAAAAGCTGATAAAAAGTAGGTCAGCTAATGATTCACAGCATCCAATGCTCACAGAACGCTGCTAACAGCGGGGAAGATGCAAATGCAGAAGCTAATGTCAAATTCTTTAGTATAGGGAAAATGGTTATAATGGAAACAATTGGCTATACACACATCTGGGTATGGAAACTCTGCAGATGTTGAGAATAGAGCTCCACTGGTGTTAATCTTTATTTAGGATCCACTGGAAGTTGACTAGACTTGAGCACCTAACTTCTTCCAGTCTGGATGCTGAGGCTGGTGATATGATGTCCATGAATACTCATGCTTTCTATTAAAGTATTTTTTTCTTTTCTCCCCCTCCCTGGATCACTCAGGGCAGTGACAGTGGATAATGCTCTCAGTAGTAGCAGAAGTGGTAACATCATCTTTGGCTATCACGTATCTTAGCTTTCTGTTGGATGGTTTATCCATCCAATACGATTTAGCTTCACCCAGTGGTAGAAACAACTTCTTTTATAGATAGCCAACGCAGAAAATAAAGGACAAGGAGGAAGGTAACTCACTCGATAAAGATCCCTTTTGTGTTTACAGACACCCTTAAAACTGCTGACAACAAGGATCCATGAGGTCTTCCACAGGGAAAAAACGCGTTCATTTATAAATGAAGCCCCTTGCAGCCTGATTCTGCAATGAGCTTATTAAGAAGCTTGAGTGAGCTAATAAGAATACACAGCAACTTCAGTTTGGGATTTCAGTGTTAGAAAGTGAAATCTCATCAGCGTAAACAAAGGTGGCCTGAAAGCACAGAAGTCCTCACACTTTTCCAGTCAGCAATGCTGACACACAAGCTCGCGGATATTTTTCCTCTTTACTGTTTGTGACTGCATAATAAGCCTGTGGCAACTGCAGCAACTGCTTAGAAGCAAAAGGAGTGTAATTTATTTTAGTTATGTTTTAATGTCTTTTGTCAGCTTGAAACCAGGAGAGGCAGCTCCCTTTGACCAGCTGGTTCTCCCCAGACCACAGGCAAGGACTCCATGGACCGCAGTCTGAGAACTTCTGTGGCAGACATTATTGATTGCACGGTTCCTTTTACACGGAGAATGAAGTCTGTGACATTTATTACTGTAACAGCACTTCTGTGCCAAATCATTCATTTTATTTTTTTGACAGAGCGTATATTTATATGAATTACAACCAGCTCTGGAGCAATAAAGAGGTTTCATCAGAAAATCCACTAACATTTAGTTGAAATTCCAGGATCCAAACCCTAATCAACTCTGGGTCAGAGACTTTGTCTTTTGTGAAGTGACATCAGCTGACATCAGCTGAAAACTTGGCCCATTATCTCAGAGGTCAAGGTTCCCAAAATAATTGTTCTATTTCCAAAAGTGTGAATTTATGGTCAATTTTTCTTTGACAGATTCTATAAACAGAACTAAAAGGTCTAAAATAGAGCTCAGACCTGATTAGTTTGTATATAATCAAATGCAGGCACTAAATCTCCAAAAGCTTAAAACAAAAACTGATCAGAAATGTAATTATTTTAACAAAATATAGATATAAAATTAACGTTAATCCTGTTGAAATTGTATCTAGAAGAAAAAGGAGCACTTTAAAGCAGACATTTTTATTTTTCATTTTGAATTATTTATACAAAAGCATACAGCTTATTTTTTTCTAAAGAACAAAAGTCTTGAAAAGCCAAAACTTAATTAAATATTCTATTCTTATCATGCAAAAATGTTTCAATTAAGCCCCTCAATAGTTTATTTTTTTTTGATTGAAAATAGTTTTTTTATTATTGTTAATTCCAATTCAGGACCAAAGAAATTATAAAATTTCTTGGGAAATTAAAAATTGATTTTGTGCCCAGATCTACTTAAATTAAGGTTATTGGGATATTCTTTTTGAATACTTATTCCCTCAAGATTCACTGGGCCAAAGTTAATTCTTATTAATTAATCTCCACTGATTTCACTATGCTTCTTCCAAAGGATTGATTTTTATTTCTTTAAAATGTCAACATATGCTATTAATATTTCTCAGCATTTAGATTAATTCAATTTGCTTAAAAATTGCTACCCAAAAATTGGAGGAAAGCACCCCAAACCTCTGGCAAAACATACTTTTTGTTCCTATATAGTAAACAGATAAAGTAGTTCAGAATCCTGTATTCAAAGCAGATCACAGTCTAAACTTTGCTTAGTATGTGATAAAAATAAAGATTAAAATGAAATACATTGATGCATTTTTTTGATTAGTAGAAAATTTCTATTTTGAGTAATAGAAATTTTAGCCAGAAGAATGTGTCTTGTTATCAGCTCTCAATCAGAGATACTCTTTTCTCAAAATCCTTTTCATCCAGCTGAGTGCACGATCATTGTGACATGAGTAATAATGCTTTCCTACATATTAGCACAACATCAGGGCATCATACTTTACTCAGAAAATTATAAGACATATGCCATGGTCTCCTTCAATCTCAACAAGTGAGACTACGAGTCGTTCCCTGAAGCCCTTCATCACCCTGGATTAGCTCGGCTACTGTCACATCTAGGCTCTACTGGCAGCGGGAGACAAATGGCATGCATTACTCCCCTTTATATGCTTGTATAAAATGCAGCTGTGAACTGTTACACCGTTAACAATGATGTTGTGATGTTTAAACCATAACCTGTCCCTCTGATGAGGGCGTTGCTTTCACAAGGGTAGAAAAGTTGCGGGCAGACCCTTTATAGTAGGAGAGTTATTACTGTCTGCCCGGGAGGTGGCTCCTCATAGTCATGTCCAAAGGACATGCCAAAAGCCAGGATCTTTTAGAAAGTATCCAGCTGGAAAAGACTTAGCAACAGCTGTGGCCATTAAATATCAAGTTTGTGATACTTTGACAGTTCATTAGCAGGGCTAATTGTACTGTGTCAACTGAGGTAGGTGGCCGAGTCAACTTTCCTTCCTTACCTAAGAGAGGACAGCCTCTACTTTGAGAGGAACGGATGCTGCAGATGGGGGGAAGCAAAGACTCAGCAAAGCACCATGGCTCCCTCCCAGGGTGGCAGGACCACTTTTCATAATTTTGTGTACTTATATAGGTTATTCCCTTACAGTGAATGGGGGATGTACCTTTTACAGTTGTAAAGGTATCTTTCTAATAGTGGTGTTTTCTGCATGCTCAAGAAACACTGAAGGCTATATAATGATCCTTCCTATCATAATGCTAAATAAATAAAAATCACATTCCTAATAGTCCAAGTACACCAATAAGAAATCTGGATTTAGGTATACTTAACAAGTTTAACACACAAGGTAGATGCTCCGTACACGTGCACAGCTCTCCATTATTATTCAGATGTTTCATCTACACTATAGTGAATTACTTTGAGCTGGATATTTCTGTTGCATTAAATCCCTGACCTGAACTATTAATTGTACATAAAAATATTTAAGAGCTGGTTATAGATATACAGAAATCTCACAAAAATTTTCTCTTTGATAGTTTTATTTTTCAGTGTTACAACCTCAGAAAATCAGACTGATAGTCAGTTATGTCCATCTGCTGCTTTTGCTGTATGTTTGCTGCTGTCACACTGTCAAATAAAAACATAATGCTAAAGTCCCTTTGAGTCACACCTACTTTACAGTCACTTTATGAAGATATATATTCTTTCATGCCCTTGGGAGGGCCGATGATAGTCCAATCAAATGCAAACATTTGACAAACTGTTGATTGCCCAGACTAAAACTCTGATAATGATGTAATATCAGCCTCATCTGTTCTTCATACTTTAATAGAAAACCAACAAAAATATGCATTTTTACAGCTGTTTGTTGATTTCTTTTTTCTGATACCGTGTGTCTGATACCGACATGTCTTTACATGTCTTCATTTCCTAAACGAGAAGGACATCAGCAGAACTGAAAAGAATGACAGATGGTCTAAGTCACACGTTTAACGCTATCTCTCCATGCCTTTGTTTCCACAACTGAAAACCCATTGAGGGCAGGAAACAACAAAGGAACAAAGAAGATAGGACTCCTGAGCAGTACTGAGTCTTAAGATCAAAGTAGAAACGGAGGTTGAATGCAGAACACGTGCCAGTCTCTATTGTACAAACAAACTGAAAAATTAACATATAACAACATTACTTAAGAAAAAATATTGATACTTTTGATTGATTGGTCCTGTTAGTTTCATCTTCAAAACGAAGCAGTAGTTATTGTATCAGACAGCAAAAAGCAATAAGATTAAGAAAGCCCTACAGACAAAGATATAGAATAGTAAATCATAGAACAGCATTAAAATACTTGAAAATGGATTCCTTTGTAGTTTAAGACTCAGTGTACCCACAAGAACGCAACCCCTAATTACTGTTTGTGATTTAAAAAAAACAAATACATTGGTTTTCGCTAAACTTTTACAGCGTGTAGCAGGCAAAAAACTCTGGTCTTCTACAGAGGTGCCTTGGAGATACTGCAAAATGATTAATAGATAATATTAGCACAGTTATTGGCCTAGATCTACAAAATACTATGCACTCCCTAATATGTGACAAGTGTAACCAGTTTATGTTATTTTCAAATGCACTCAGAGAATCAGGGAGTTTTGAACACCTTATTAGAAAAATCATGCAAGTGTTACAGAAGCAAATACAGAAGACTGGACAGTAAAACAGGTGATTTGCTTGAACTATATCAAAAATTATCTGTAAAATAAGACTCAGAAATCAAGCACACAGGTGACCTTTAGCTATAAAAGACATATAAAATATCTACTATACATTTAATTTGGCATCGTTAATAAGGGAACTTAGAGTCTTCAGGAAGCATAAATATAAATACTGGGAATTATGCACTCTGCAATTTTGAGAGAGGGAGGGTTTGTTTGCTTTGTTTTTAACAATGCCGACAGAAATAAGTGTGGCATTATTACATTAACAATCAGTAAAGACCCTTGTTTCCTTTTGCTTAATTCAAGGTCAGTGTTCTAACCTTTACTTGTCTATACACTTCTAACCTTTGAACTTTTCCACCAAAACTGCAAGCACGCTGAAAATACAATGTCCGTAATAGAAGTCGGTCAACATCATGTTTCCTTCATCAAAAGTGCCAAAAATATCAGCTCTGTTTCCCCATTCCCAGATCACTGATCGGCAGAAACTGGAAGTGGGGAAGAATCACTCTGTAGGTAGGCTATTTATAGCATTCTTTTTTTGGGTGTCTCTGGTTGTAGCTGCAGATAGGATATTAGACAAGATGGACCTCAGTCCTGGACCAATACAGCAGTTCTTGTGAAAGGTTTCTTAGGAGTCACACATATGCATTTATAGCATCTGATGAAATTCACTCTCCTGCCTGCCTTTCTTAGTTACACACACAAAAAGGGGGGTTATTAGGGCAAATGAAAAAATATCCCTTTGTCTAATTCTATAATCCCAATATTCAGGCACTTCCAGCAAAACTGTCTGAAGAATTGTTGCTGTATATTTACTGCATGCTACTA
The DNA here is from genome assembly GCA_008711295.1 of Anarhynchus alexandrinus. NCBI lineage: Eukaryota > Metazoa > Chordata > Aves > Charadriiformes > Charadriidae > Anarhynchus > Anarhynchus alexandrinus. The sequence goes on from VUYV01000239.1 coordinate 1,424,554, forward strand.
TTATTGGAATTTCTATCCAGAATTCAGGAGACAGATGGAAATTTGCCTGTGACTTGAATCAGCCAGAACCTGTATACGCATTTGGCATGACACTGAGGCCAAGCTCTGCTGAGAGGGTGGTGCACTGTGCTGGGCTTGCTGCCACATTAGTGGAAGCCACAAGCACTCTCGTCACTTCAGAGGGTTTATATGTCTACCTCCAAAAATGCTATGTAGAGACACCAAACAATATGTACCATCTGTGATTCTCCTGCATGCCTTTTCACATACCTACTTGGGAGTTGTTAGATCATGAAACAGTCACTTATTCAATATGAAGAGGTTAAACAAATGGGTTTTCAATCTTCTTCAGCAGGAACCTTCCTGACTTGCAGAGCCAAGTATTGATCTGTACATTTCCCCATGCATCAAACCATCAAACTCTCATCACATGTGTTGCCTACTCAGATGTAACTGGAAATAACAAAATATCCCAACAAATGAATAAATGAATCATCTTATGAAATTTGATTCTTTTCCATCATAGACAAAAGAAAAATCCCATTGTCCTCCATGGTGCAAGATCAAGCTGCTGATGGACAGTACAATTGCAGAACAAAAAGAATCAAATCAGCCTTAGAGCTTCTCCCAACCATTCCCAAGGGAAAGACCTTTTCCCCAGCTCTTTTCTCCTGCCATACGGCACTTTGAATATTTCACGTTCTGGAACAGATGAAAGATAGACACAGAAGGTATTATGAGCAGGACTTACTTGTACTCTAGGCTTTCTGACACTCATCAGTGGACAACGGACAAATTATAATTGAATGTACATTCATGGTATCATCAAAGCTACTCTGGTCAGCAATATGGACTGTCTGTCTGTGCAGTCCCTTGAGAAAGCAGAAGTTGCCTCAGTTTGCCCAGGCACAACGTTTGCATCTCAATAGGGACGTACTTGGCATTTACATGTAATTTTGTACATTGAAATTGGAAGCATTAAGCCATTTTTATTCTTGTTCTTTACTCCTTTTATTCTCTTTTATTGTTCTGAAACCACCCAGCATTCACAAACTGTTTTTATAATAACACCTAGAGCCAGTTTTTCAAAGTGACACTGGTTTTGACTGGCTCTGTTGGTGGTGCTGCACCAAAGAACCACACACTTCTTTTGAATTCATTTGGACTCCTTAGTGCTGGAGGAAAGCACAATGCTTGAAAATCAGCAATTCTAGCTGATTTTCAGTTCCTAGCTGAGCACTTTGGTATGAGGCTAACCCCAAAATCAGCACAATGCTGATCTAAAATTGCCTGGCTTCCTCTCCCTGGCCCTCACGCAGTCCACCCTTTTCATTCCTCTTTACAGCATGGGCTCCTTAACTATTTAGAGACATATGTTTGCAGCTTCTATTCATACATTCACATTCACTCACTTTTCATTCTGGTAACCTTGCCAAAAGCAGATTTTGTCAGGTGAAGTAATTTCCATCACATTAGAGAGATTAGCTTAGCTGATGTGAGTTGTACACAAGAGGCTCAAACAAGCACTAGTAGACTTGTCTGACAAATGCAGGCTTAAATTCTTCTTTACTTCAGCTG
>VUYV01000240.1:0-95052 GCA_008711295.1 Anarhynchus alexandrinus
TGCACAACCAACCAACACTGATTCAACTGTAAGCCAAAGGATGATGCCAGGATTAAGAAAACATTAGTAAGTTACTTCAGGTTGTTGTAAGCTGGCATGAACTTACTTGAATTGTGTTCAGTCAGTAATCATGAATTTTAATATCCCATACCTCGATGAACTTCTGTTGTATACTACTTAGTTCATAGCATTATTGAAGAACATGAATATACCTAGTGTAGTATAGCGTCTGTCTGTGGGATTCCATGCCGTGCATGTAGAATTTGTCCTGCAACATTACTCCATCCGAGTCTGTGGGTCAAGTCCAGCATGAAAGAATGGCATCAGACCATAACTGTGACTGGCTTGACACAAATGCTGTGCCTTTAGCACAGTGTAGTGACACATATCCAAATACTTCCCTGGCACTGCAAAAGCACAGCTGTTCCCACTCTCTGGAAAATACATGTCCAGTAGAAACTGCTGTCTGGTGTTATCTGTCTTGCAGCTTTTCTAGTACCAGAAGCTGAATGAAAAAATATTTGCTTTTGAAAGCAAAGATTGATGTAGAAGCTTGAATTTCATTTAAAAAGTCTATCTTTGCTGATATGATAGCAAAGACAAGGTTAAATATTCAACAGACAGCTGAAGTCACTAGTGTAGATCATCAGCTGTAGAGAGGCTGCAGACATTGTTATTATCTGCTGTAAATAAACAGGATTTAATGCTGAGACACTGACATCTGTTAAACATGAAATAATTCTGTCCTTGTGGTTCACATTTATGTGAACATTACATAATAGTTCATCAGCTTTTAAAACCAACAAAACAAGTGAAGTCTTGGCAAAGCTATACTAACAAGTTCCTGTAGGTGAAACAGACCACCAAGACCTCCATTATTTTCTTTCAATGTATGTTTGAATACCATTTTATCAAAACAAACAAGCAAACAAATCGCATGTATGCTGTTTTGAATTTTACAGTATATTTCTAATCAGCATTCTAAGCTTTTTAAAAGACTTTAAAAAAAGAATTGCTCCTTTTTAAGGTGTATTTTTAATTGTTGAATAATTCAGCTCCTAGATAAAACTATTAATTAAACTCTGAGTCAGCACCTCCATTTTATGAACTCAACAAAGATAACTCTGTGATAGCCTCAAAGTCAGTAAACTTGATCATCTCTTCATCAGTCAGTTCCCTACAACTCAGAAGTGTCAGTCATTCCTGAGACTCTTTTAATACATCTCTCCACACATTCACTACCTGCTTTTAATGTTCACAACATCTGCTGTCAACAAAGAAAAATAAAGGGGAATGAATTTTGATTTGCATCCTTTTATGATAAGGTATTCCAGGCACATATTCGCTATTCCTGTTACAGAGGGCATTTAGAAGTATGCCTTTATCAATAATTTCTTTTTGTTCAGTTTATTTGATTGTTTTGTCCTTTTCTATGTCTCTTTTTTTTTTTTTTTTTCCAAGTGGTACAGTCCCCTGTGTTCCTTGAAGTGTAGTAACTAAAACAATTTAGGTGAAGACCAAAAGTAGAGTATTGCTCCTTGAAGAAAAATAAGTGATTGTAAAAAAGGAGGCTTCAGAAAGGAGGGGACTATATGGGGAGGCACTTATCATCTAAGCCAAGGAACCAGATCATTTGCAGCTTAGATAGTGACTATGAATTGGTTGCAAAATGAAAGTAATGATACTTACCTACAGTTTTGCTGCAGACCTTTCCATCTGAGCACGCAGAGAGAAAGCAAGCCCTATGTCAGCAGCATTCAAGCACCATTCAAGACCACTGCGGTGAGGCAGGTCCAAGGTCAAGCAAGAATTCAAGTCAGCAGGTTGGGATCAGGGTCAGTATCGCAGAGGTCTGAGACTGGGTGCAGACACAGCTGCAGTGTGACTCAGTTTGGCACCAAGGGCAGGAGGTAGGCTCTCGCTCCCACCTCATTCACAGCAGCTCTCAGCAGCAAAGGAACCAACCCTGGACACAGCCATCTTACTCCTTCGAGGGTGGAATGCACTCAGGGCCCTGACATATAATGCTGTCAACCCATTTTCTTGACCTCAGGAATCAGGCTTCCTCCCAGCCTGTGGCAATCAGCAACATAAGCAAAAACCCAATGAGCGAATACAAGAAATAAATGGAGAAAAATTAGTAAGGTAACAAGGATACAATACTAACTTGCAAGATAAGCGCTGCTCACAGCTCTCACAGAGTGTTTCTGAGCACCAAAATAAAACCATGGTGCAATATGGGGAGTTTTTTGTTTGTTTTTTAAAGGGACCTTCCTACAAGCAGTAAAGGCCCAGAAAAAGTTCAAAAGTACTCATTTGAAGTTTTACTGGAGTCAAATGATTAATCCACAGGACATTTTATCTTCTTGGTGAGTTTGCATGGAATCTCAGTGAAAGTAATGGTCCTGCTGAAATCCCTCATATGAAACTGACTGCCCATCCCCAGAATCCCCAGATGGGTCATTTCCCCATCCCAAAATATATGGCTCACTGCAGTATCGTGCTGTACTGCAAGTATAGTCCATGGACTAACAAAATCCTGATGCTTCTGCAGTAAGGAAAAAAACCTGTAAAAAAGCTATATTTATATTACTGAACAAATGGGCATAGTGACACAAGCACATAAAGCCACACCAGGTCACCTCATTGTTTTAGAAGGGAGTTAAAATAATTGGTTTCCAAGATCTTTTGGAAGTTTTACAATTGAAGTTATATGTCATTTGTCATGTAGTTTGGATTTCTCATAAAGTGCACAAGGTTTTTCTATTGTTACTTGTTTATCATGATTTGTCCATTCAGTTATGAAGTATTCAGTGTCATTTATGTCTTTTCAAGTTCATTCTGCATGTCTGTAAATTATAATCCTTTATTAGGATTGGCAATGAGCTGGAATTTCACTAATGACTTCAAAAATGATATGTCTGCACTTCCAACTTCTTCATATAAGAGCCAAATTTGGAAAATTAATTCTTCTTCTTTACATCAGCTGTCTGTGCCAGAAGACAGTTGAACAAATGATAGTGTGGGGAGAAGAGAACAAAGAACAGGAAAGTGGAGAGCTGGGACTGAAATTAATTTGATTGTCAGTCTGAGAAGGGAACACTTTTATGATGCTAGACTGCTGCATGCCAAGAATCATTAAAAATAATTTTAATTGAAAGGTCTTAAACCCAGACAGAAACCAGAAGTATCCACCAGTGTTTATTGCCTAACTCTAAGAGGAAACTGAGATTTAGGACCACATTTTCTCAAAGCATATTTTCTACTAGATTGAGCTGAACATGTAGAACGTCAACTGGCACCCATGAAAAATTACATCTCTAATAAAAAGATGATAGGAAGATGCCTCTAAGGACTCAGAAAAACTAGTTTAAACACTTAGTCCTAGATCTACACTGACGTACTTTGTAACAGCAAGTCAGATAGTGCTCTTTATAGTGCATCTCTCAAACAGCCAAGGATCCTTCCTCCTGACAAACAATAAAATATGCCCTGTCATATTTATCTTTACTTTTTTTTTTCCATTTCACTTTGTACTTTTTTATGCAATCAAGCAAATTCACAGAACGTCTTCTATCAAGAACTGTTTCTCAGTTTTCAAGTTTACTGTTGAAAGCCAGAAACATAGATGATGAGAGGAGCGGCTTTGTAAGGATGGTATACTTTGCATGCAAACTTGTGGTTGGTGTTCAGGCAATGCAAAAATCCAGTTAGATGGAAGAATGTCTCATTTTATATTAGACAATATTAAATCCCTACCAATTTGAAGTTATACTTCCTTGTTTCTAAAACGGTGTGAAACCTTAGCTGTAGGCCATAGCTGTAACCCTGTTTGTTTTTCACTGGCACTGGCACCTTTTGTTATTCTGAGAGGTTTGGAGAAGGCTGAGGTACTCAATGACTTTTTTGGCTCAGTCTTCACTGGCAAGGGCTTTAACCACATGGCCCAACTTGCAGAAGGCAAAGGCAGGGGCTGTGAGAATGAAGAACTGTCCAATGTGGGTTAAGATCAAGTACGAGACAATCAGAATGTGAAATTACACAAGTCCATGGGACCTGATGAAATCCATCTGCGGGTCCTGAGGAAACTGGCAGATGAAGTTGCTAAGCCACTTTCCATTACATTTGAAGAGTTGAGACAGTCTGGTCAAGTTGCCGCTGACTGGAAAAGGAGAAACATAACCCCATTTTTAAAAAGGAAAGAAAAGAAGACCCAGGGAACAACAGGACAGTCTGTCTCACCTCTGTGCCCAGCAAGATCATGGAGCAGGTCCTCCTGGAAACCATGCTTAGGCACATGGAAAATAAGGAGGTAATTGGTGACAACCAACATGGCTTCAACAAGGGCAAGTCATGCCTGACAAATTTGGTGACCTTCTATGACAAGGTTACAGCATTGGTGGATAAGGGGAGAGCAACAGAGATCATCTACCTGGAGCTATGCAAAGTATTTGACACTGTCCCACATGACATCCTTGTCTGTAAATTGGAGAGATGTGAATTTGGTGGATGGACCACTCGGTGCATAAGGAATTGTCTGGATGGCCACACTCAAAGAGTTGCGGTCAACGGCTCTGTGTCCAAGTGGTGAGCAGTGATGAGTGGCGTTCCTCAGGGATCGGTACTGGGACCGGTGCTGTTTAACTTTTTTGTCAGCGACACAGGCAGTGGGATTGTGTGTACCCTCAGCAAGTTTACTGATGACACAAAGCTGTGTGGTGCGGTTGACAGGCTGGAGGGAAGGGATGCCATTCGGAGGGTCCTTGACAGGCTTGAGAGGTGGGCCCATGTCAGCTCCATGAAGTTCAACCAGGCCAAGTGCAAAGTCCTGCACGTGGGTCAGGGCAATCCCAAGCACAAATACAGGCTGGGTAGAGAATGGATTGAGAGCAGCCCTGAGGAGAAGGACTTGGGGGTATTGGTGGATGAGAAGCTCAACGTGACCTGGCAATGCATGCTTGTAGCCCAGAAGGCCAACCACATCCTGGGCTGTATCAAAAGAAGCATGGCCAGCAGGTGGAGGGAGGTGATTCTGCCCCTCTACTCCACTCTCATGAGCCCCTACCTGGAGTACTGCATTCAGCTTTGGAGTCCTGAGCACAAGAATGATGTGGGCTTGTTGGAGCATGTCCAGAGGAGGTCCACTAAGATGATCAGAGGGTTAGAGCACCTCTTCTGTGAAGACAGGCTGAGAGAGTTGGGGTTGTTCAGGGTGAAGAAGAGAAGACTCCGGGGAGTCCTTATAGCAACTTTCCAGTACATGAAGGGGGCCTACAAGAAAGCTGGAGAGGGACTTTTTACAAGGGCATGTAGGGACAGGAGGAGGGGTAATGGCTTCAAACTTGAAGAGATTTAGATTAAATATCAGGAAGAAATTCTTCACTATGAGAGTGGTGAGACACTGGAACAGGTTGTGCAAAGAAGTTGTGGGTGCCCCATCCCTGGAAGTGTACAATACCAGGCTGGATGGGGCTTTGAGCAGCCTGGTCTAGTGGGAGGTGTCCCTGCCCATGGCAAGGGGTTGGAAATAGGTGATTTCTAAGGTCCCTTCCAACCTAAACCATTCTATGATTCTGTGATTCTTTGGTAATCAGACAATCCTGGCCCCCACCACTTCAGAATGTCCTGATCCTTTCAAAGTGAAGCCTGAACAAGTGCATGACACTTTTCAGTTAATTTTACCCCAGGTAGGTTTGGAGAATAAGCATAGGTGGATCATAGGGTAATCCCTGCAGATTGTCAATCTTTATTAATTTCTGCATTAAATTAATTTTTAAAACTAGCTGAAATATTTTAATATATTGGTTTGGCTGACTTACACTTTCTTCAGTATCTATTTTCATCAATTTTAACGAAAGGATTACAATTTTCAGGCCTGAACACTCAAAGCTAGCCTGATAAATGGTTCCGGAAAGTTCACTTGTCAGATTCAAAACTGAAAAGAGAGCTAATTTTGAAGAAAATTTCAGCCAAGCACCTTACAGTGACTAAATGGTTTTGTGATTGGGTTGGTTTGTTGGTTTTTTTTTTTACATCTTACTGTTTTATGCACTTTCCTTCTGAGAGTTTTAAATAGCCTTATGGATGTGCGTTAGACAAATACTTATGAGTGAGTACATATTGCTGCCTCTCATTTATAACAACTAACCCACAGAATTGTAACAAAAGTTGGGACAGCAGTAAGACACCAAACCTCCTGACAAATTAAACACAGAAAATGGGGAAAAAAGAGTGAAGGTTATTATAAAAAAAATTCCAGAGTTTGTTATTTCATGAATGAAAATCCTGGAGTTAGTCCACTTCGAAAAGTCTATGGAGGTCCTTGGGCTTTAAGATTTAAGGTTTTATGTTTATTTTATACCATTTCAGAGATCAAGTATTGTATGTGTGGGTAAATGACTATAGTCAGATACAAACCTCAGAAAAACAGTGGAAATAATTTTTATTATTAATGCATTTTATGTGCATAATAGACCTTTATAGACTGTAAAAATCATTAGCCCTTTAGACACAAATTTCTCTCAATGAAGTCAAAGGAATGATTTAACATATGTCATGACAGGATCAGTTTTGGAACATTACTTCATAATTCAGATAGCAATTTTTTAAAAAGTATTAAAAAAAGATTTAATTAAAAGATTATTAAAAAGATTTAATAACCAAAAAAGCCCTGAAAGCTACAAAATCTTCACAGATCATAGTACATGTTCCAACAAAGTTAATCCTCATGTCTCTCTGCCATTGAGTGTTCCTTTCCCCTTTTCCTCCAGTCATAGCAGAATTTGGCCAGAGCATTTTATAAAAGAACCATATACTCCGGTCTCCTTGGGTGCTGTCAGACTATTCTGAAGCTATTTCATGGTCAGTGCTGTAACAAAAGACTGCCTGAGAACTTAAGCTCCCTTATAAGCTCTTTCTTGTTGTAATTACTTTAGTTACATTGCACTACATCTTCCTCTTGTAAGCATCTGTTTCATAAACTACTCTGAAGAAACCAAATCAAATATGATGTATTATTCAGGTAGATAAAAAGAGCCTCTAGCCCAGAGACACTTCTCTTTGGTCTTTGCAGTCCTTGGCAAAATAAAATTGGATGCTGCTGATGAGCTAATGAGATGGAAGTAACACTGTTAATGATCACAGATTAATGAAATGAGAATCTGATTGTGATTACATGTTCCTGCAGCTGGTGTATAAGTTAGGTTGTGCTACTTTCTCTCCGCAGGAGAAAAAACAGACTGTGTTGTCTGCAGCTGCTATTTCACTGGGTATGCTAGAAGTTTTGTATGTAATATTTCTCCAGGTGGATTGAATACTGATGTTTCTGCCACCCTTTTAGAACTTACTTCTGCTTCTACAGATCTAGTCATCTGTATTTTCTGCTGCTTGTTATCAATTACTTTTTTTTTTCCTTTGACTGAAGTACTTAATTTTCTATAGCTGCAGTGTTTGCTGTTTCTATATTTCTTGCCTACAGCCTTGGCAATTTTAATAGCTTTCCATTCCTCTAGTGTTTCCACCAAACTACATTTTCAACACACCACTCTGCTCACACTAAGCCTTAGGAAGTGGGGATTTTTTTCTGTGTTAAAGGAAGGAGCATAGGTTTTCCCATGGCTTTTGTTTTTTTCCAAGATGTTTATAAAAACTCTTGCTAAAGGCAGATAAACCTGTACAGCTCACACCAATAATCTTATCACTCTCTTTCTTTTAGATATTTGTCATAATTACAGTGCTAACTGTTACTAGTTGAAACCATGACCTCATAAACTTTGTATTTCCTAAATTTGTCTTAATTCCAAGTAGGCTTGATTATAACACTGTGGCACAAAAATCTATTTCTTTTCACCATATACCAGCTTTTGAAACGTCCCTTGTGTTCAAGCTTCATAAAAACTGCATCTCGACAGAAATCACTTTGAAACATATGAAATTCATGTCTCTCAAAAGTCTGAGAAAGGAACAGGGAAACATCCTTTGTGATGGCAGTCCCTCGGGGGTAAAATAAACAAGGTCATATCTTGGAAATAAGCCTTTTTCCCCAAAGGTGGTTTGTACGCTCTATGAAAATGTGTGAGATCTCATCCAATTCCTCTATCCTACACTAGTCAGTTAACTTGTTCCCCTTTATATTCTAGGTCTTTTTTTCTGTCATCAGTTTCAGCAAACTTAATGTCAGAATGTTTATTGTAACCTAATTGAGGGGGAGAATCAGATTCTAAAAAACTGAATTCTGGAAATTAGAAGTCTGTAGAAGGAAAAAGAGGACTTTCAATGTGCTTTGAATTTGTAAAATTTTTGTTCCGTACATCCCTGAAAATTCTCTTTGCCCTTACTGGAAACCTACTGGCTTTGCAGATTACAGAGGCTTTGATGGTCCTTTAGTCTGATCCAGTCTGCTACATTTTCCATCCTCAAAACTATCAAAAATCAGTCTAACAGGATCCAATGTAGATATCCAAAGGCATTTTGGATAAAAATGCCTTCAGATGCTGAACAAGTGTATTCACATAGTAGGCGGTGAGTGCCTTAGGATTGGTGTTAAATTTATCTCAAATTGATGATAGTCACCAAAGCAAATTTGTTTGATATGTTGAGGTGAGTAGTACGTGCTTTTTTAAATTAATCTTATCTTCAAAAAAGAATTGTTTCAACTCAAGTGTGTCTTTCTGAAGTTTTTCATGTTGGCAATGGGCAAACTGAGATATTGTTTATCACTAGACATTTAGAAAAATCATATCCATTTTCCCTTATTGTTTGCTATTTGATAAAGTAGCTACTCAGCAGTTGAGGTTCTTAAAGTTTAATCACCTCCATGAAGCTTTGCTGTCAATACTACAGCTCTTACGGAAGTCTGTAAATGCTAATTTCTTCTACCACAGGCGAGTCATTGCTGTGCTTCTGAGTTCAACCTTTTCTCTACTAAAGATTTAAATGATTCCAGAAGTTCACCTGTTGCTGCATGGGAGCCAGACATAACTCTGAGGAAAACGAAAACCTTGTATAATATCTGTTTTTTATGCTTTAGCTACTAGTTCCTTTAACTCATCTTCTTACAGGTTTATTTTTCCTTTCATTGTGTTTTGAGGATAGGGAAAAAGAAAATAATATCCATAAACTTCACATTTATTCCCTTTGCCTATCATATTTTGTTAACTCAATTAATCTCTGCATGAATTTCTACCCTGCATAAGAGGTACATTTCTGTGTTCACCAGCAAAACTTAATGAGGCTCATTAGTTAATTCTTTTTTCCTTAGTTGTGGTGATGAATGCCAATTAACTTCCTCACGTTCAATAACTTTACAGTATTATGGCTGTTCAGAATTAATGTTTTCAGAACTTGTAGACATCTTGAACACAAAAGTAAAAATAATTTCCAGAATACTGTAGGAGGCATTGACCTTTTAATATTCCCTTTTCATAAAAATAAGGTACAGAAGGATTTTCTGATTGGCTAACATAATGCTTTGTGAAAGATATTAAAAAGTCCAATGACAAGCCTGACATGAACATCATAAAATACTGTCCCTGAAAATGAAACTTAACTTTCTCTGAAGAAGTATAAAATTTTATGACTAGTGATGTCCAAATGGCCCATTTACTTAGATTGTTTTCTCTCTACACAGAATAGTCAATTTGGTTGGTGAGTAGGGCTGGTACATGCTCCCCACCACAATTGATATCTGTATACCAGATTATTTTTTTTTTATCTGTTAACAAATATACTTCTGTGAATTGGGTTATTTTGGAGGAATGCATTTTGACTTTTTTCAGTCGAGTCTTCTTCTATTGCCTTCTTTAAAACCTCCCTTTCTTAAACAGAGCTGCTTATTCCATGAACGTATAAGTGTCGTGGTTTGGCCTCAGCCAGCAACAAAGAACCACAGGGCCGCTTGCTCAACTCCCACAGCTGTGGGCAAAATCGGAAGGAAAAGGCAAAATTTGTGGGTTGAGATGGTGCAGTTTAAAAGAACAGCAAACAGGAAGAGAAAAAAAAAACCAAAACAGTAACACTGATAACGAGACACAAAGACGCAGTTACAGTACCGCTGCGCACCGACCCGGAGCCGGACCCGGACCCGGCTAGCTCCTCTTATAGCCTGGGCATGGTCACGTAGTATGGAATAACTTCCCCCCCTGCCGGCTCCTTTGGGAATTAACCCCATCCTTGCCGGAACCAGGACAATAAGTTTCTTCACAGAAGTTCTGTTTAACTACCTCTTTGCCCTCTTTATGAATATTTTTTTCAATTTGGAAAACCTTAGGGGAAAAAATAGTCTGAAAGTTTTCATGCATCACATGACAGTGCAATACATAATAAATTAATTTAAATTCTTTTGCCTATAGGAACAAAGAAATCTACATAGAAGCATAAAAGAACACAAAAATTTTCAAGAAACATTGAAGAACTTCAAGGTAAAATACAACGTATCTTTCAATAGAGAAATAATCATTACAAAACTCTATAGGCTTTTCTCCTTTATTGAATCTTAATATGAAAATTAAATTATATTCCTCTGATTAAAAAAGAAAAAAAAAGGCAGCAGAGAAATTAACAGAGAGCTTTTGATTGTGAGCATACCATGGACTTTTCATGATCCAAGAGCTTATTTGCTCTCATTCTTCAATTTCCTTACAATAAGTAATTATTTTCCGGTCATTTCTCTTATTTGATTACTGCTCTACATTTTTGTGAAAAGCTGTTTCTGACAAACAAAAGTAAAGCCTGGTATTCACTATCTTATTTCAGGTTTGGAACAGAAAAATCTGTAACAAATTATTGGATCACTGTTTGAAAATTGAAGAATGGCAGAAGTTCAAAAAGGGATTCTAAAACTTAGTATTTTCATCTCTATCCTTTATCAGTGATTTTTTTCTCTTCAGATTCATTTCACATCTTATCATCAACAATAACATAAGAATTTAATATATTTTTCTGAGGAGCACATCACCTCTTACTTTTATCTAGTTTCTGAAAGTAACTAAAATTTTATCTTTTATCTTTTTCTGCAGCATGAATTTTTGACCACTGCAGACAGACATGAATTTGTTGATCTTAAGTCTCATGCTGTTTGGAAAACCCTACATTATAAATACTAAACATGAGATAAGATTCTCTTACAGGATGAGAAAAAGTTACTAACATTTGCCTTCCTCTCTGTGGCAAACACAGGAAAAAAAATGTCCTGGTTTTGTTTATATATTTCCTAGCCGTTTATAATATCATATTTCATTTAACTTTTTGTCCAAAGTTCAAGAAACCAAAGCCGTGAAGTACAATCATTTCTGCTTCATACTAATAGGTGTCATATATTTCCTTGTAGACAATGTAGACATTTGAGACCTGAGAAAGTCATTCCTCATTAGGTAATTAAGATGTGCAAGATGTCACTAAGAATATTCATTTTAGTAACCACTTACTAAACAAATGTGTACTTCCTTGTCTTATTTGCATGTCTGAGTGGAAAAATAAAGGAATCTGCATGTAATTTTTTTTTGTTTCAAATAGTTATCAAACCGTACTCATTAGTTCGTTTAACTCAGAGCAATAAGAGCAGCAATTAGGCTCTTATCAAAGTTATTTTAGCCCTTAATAAACATTCGTAGAGAAGTGATCACTCACTTCCTTAGGGGAGACTGCTGTTATTAAAAGAAATTCCATTCTAAACTGTTTGCTTATGCCTTTATGTAAGATGCTTTTGGTTAATTCCCGTTGTAGAATGTAAAATAGAGTATTTAAAAGTTCAAATACATAAAAACTACAGCATTCTGCATACAGATCAACTTTGCTAATATTAATATAATGATTTACCCCCGGTCATTCATCTACTGTACAATATTATGGTAAAAGGTCAAAAAAAAGTATATTTTCCTTGCAGACAGAGGAACCCATCTGTGATGTTAATGATCATGCTTAAGGTAAGACGGTTGATGCTGTTAAAGTCCAAGTCAATTCTGTGAAGGAACAGCCACCAAAGAGAAAATTTCAAGGTTTCAATTTATCATTCTTCATCTCCTTTCTGACGAAAAGTAATCAGACTGTTGCAAGCGTTCTTGTCCTAAAACTTAATTCATACTGAGTCATGTCTTGTATGCCCAGAGCCCTCTGCATTGACTCTTTCAACTTCTGCTATCTTGCCATTAAGGAAACTCACTAATACAAACAATATGGCTCTGGAGAAATGAATAAGAAGACTGAGCAGCAGAGATTTTCAAAAAACTGAACTTCTCAGTTACTGTGTAATGTGGGAGGGGGGAAGAAGGTGGGAACAAAGCAGGTGAAAAACTTGCTTTACTCTTCCTATTTTTCCAGTTCTACTTCTTATACATACTAGCAAAGACACACAATTTGTGTACCATTTTGGTATTTATGAATTGCTTTTATAATTAAAGAAGAGTGGCACTCCTTATTGGGACAAATTAGATGCAGTTGAGCCTGATAACTTAAATCTGACTAGCAGATTTAAACAGGCTGAGTTAGAAAAGAAAGGTTTTTTATTCTTTATAGGCAAAACAATGTTATAGGTAGGGCTGGTCTTCATTAGTTTGTGCTTAGAATTCAGGGATATTATTTCATTCTATCTAATTCCTTTCTTAACGGTAAAAACTTAGGGTTTGGTTGTGGTAGATTATAGTGTAGGCAGGCTATTTTTATACATTACCAAAAATATCTGAAACATTGTGCTATCTCAATCAAAGAAGTAAGTAAGCTTTAGCCTGGTGAAGCTATAATAGTGTTATTTTCCTCAGAAATAATTTTCATCTGACAGAATAATCTTGACTTCTCGTTTTCCTCTTTAAATTAGTTTAGCAGGAAATAAGTAGTAAGTTGATTTTATTTTAATACGCATTATAAAGAGTAAGTTAGATAGTACTTAAGTCAGATGCTCTCAAGTCACCTAATGAAATTTAATCTCTAGCATTTCTATCAATCCCAGAATCATTAGCAGTTATATTTCTGAACTAAAAAAATACTAGTTGAAAACTATTTCAAGTGACTGGCATGAAAGGAAATGTACCTGTCTTACAAAAGATTTGAGGAAATCCATACTAACTGTTTTAGCTTAATTTCCCAGAAGGAAACAGAACAAATAATAAATTTGTAAAAGCCCTCAGGAAAACAAATAATTGTCATTGGATGTTTAACCAAAACATACCGTGTCACTAGAAACTTTTACCTGACAAAGATGCAACTCCTATAGGTGAGAGCAGCAATAATCTTGACTTCCATAAGGCATGATATTGCTGCATATAGTGTTCTTGTGAGTAAATTAAGCAGCTATGACCTAGGTAACACTAGTACAAGAGAGTTTTCCCAACAGTTGTTCTGTTATCCTCAAACAATTATTAACGGATCTTTGTCAGACAAGAAGGATGTATGCAGTGCATTTCTACAAGGCCTATCATGAAACTGATAGAACACATTTTCCATCTGAGCCTTATGAAGAGTGTAGTCTCTGTTATGAGAAAATGAGGAAAAGAGAGAAGGCAGTAGGCTGAGCTGAAACTCATGGCTTGGGCTCTGTGTGAGGTTTGTGCATGCAGTAGCTACTATCAGCCTTCTCTATGCAGCATGGAAGGGGAATAAAACATCCTCATCTGCTGATGAGACAGGACTGTTGCTTATTTTCTGAGAGTTCACAGGAAGGCTAAGGCAGCTGGGGAGTTTGACTTTTATGAAGGAGTGGAACAGGTCCTCCAGATGGTGCTTGTTTAGGAGGGAAGGGATGGGTTGGAGTGACAAGGGCTGGAGATCACAAAGGGAATACTGAGAACATGATTAGTATGGGTGGGAGAAGGCTAGAGGGTACAGGGAGTCATGCCAGAAAACGGGGTGCAGTGTAATCAAATGAGAAAAGGTGAGCCTAATCTAAAAAATGAAATAAAACCACAAGAACTTCCAGGATGAAGAATAGAAGTATTAACTTTGCAAATGACACTACAAAAGCAAAACTGCAAACGCTCAGCAGGACAGGATTAGGATACAAAATAGTCTTGACATACTGAAAAAATTGTCTGAAAAAATTAAATATTAGTCAATATAGGAAAGCACTGTATGTGAATACGAATGACTCAAGCATAAGTGGGTCCAGAGGAAGGCCATGAAGATAATCAGAAGGCTGGAGCACCCCTCCTACAAAGACAGGCTGAGAGAGTCGGGCTTGTTTAGCCTAGAGAAGAGAAGGATCCGGAGAGACCTTATAGCAGCCTTCCAGTACCTAAAGGGGGCCTACAGGAAAGATGGGAAGGGGCTCCTTAGCAGAGAGGGAAGTGATAGGACAAGGGGTAATGGTTTTAAACTGAAAGAGGGTAGACTTAGATTACATATTAGGAAGAAATTCTTTACTCTGAGGTTGGTGAGGCACTGGAACATGTTTCCCAGAGAAGTGGATGCCTCCTCCCTGGAGGTGTTCAAGGCCAGGCTGGATGAGGCTTTGAGCAACCTGGTCTAGTAGAAGGTGTCCCTGCCTATGGCAGGGGGGGTGGAACTAAATGATCTTTAAGGTCCCTTCCAACCCAAACCATTCTATGATTCTAATACAGAGAGTTACAGGTAGCAGTTCTGCAGTTATAATTAGATTGTTATTTGTAAGTCATGTGAATTAAATATTCTGCTTCATCAGAAGTACTATGTCTATTTTGACCAGAAATTATCTGCATATTTGCAGGCTTCCATTTTCGACATATTAAAAAAATCAGATTTAGAAAGTTACTTAGATTTAGAAAATTAGTTTAGAAAAAGAGAAGACCGTGGCAAGACAAAAGTCTTCAAATACATTAAATCTTGCATTAACAAAAAGGGAGATGAAGTTGTTCTGTGTTCTCTGAGAGTCGGACGAGCAAGGATGTATTTAAACTGCAGCATTACTCTGTTAAACATGGGTAAGATATTTTTAATTATAAAAGCAGATGAGCACCAGGGTTGAATGCTATATGGATGAGGAATTTCCTATTTGGAGATTAACAGCTAAAAGTCAAGCTGGCATCTTCCAGAAATGCATTTTTTACCTCTTTTAGGATTTTGCCTTGGACGGTGACTAATGACCTCTGAAAACCCCTTTCAGCTGTCCAGCCTTCGATTTCCTAATGATAAATTTAAAAGAAGCTCAGAAAGGGAACCTGATAAAGAACTATTTGCTCAAAAAACCGCTTGTTTTTACAGGTTTCATTAAATGACTGGCTTGGCATGGGAGCATATATACAGTGTTTTCTGTGGATTCTGTCAGTATAAGGTTCATTTTTAGAGTACTCTGTGCCACATTACCAAGTTTTCGTTCAAAAGCATTTTCTATTCTTTGGCCTATGGGGGCTGTAACATAAAATTAGCTTTTACATTTGTTGGGGTGTCTAATTAGCCTGCAATCAAATTCCCTCAAGAAACAGAGAAGTTGAACTACACATAAAAGTTCTTCTACAGTCAAAACTGGTCTACATTGTCTTATTTTCTATCATCAATAAAGAATTTATTAGTCACACAGAGAGTTTCATTACATTAATGCTTAATTTGTTCTTTAGACGGTATTTGGAACAGATTTTCTTTTTCCTGCTATTCTTGACATTTAGATGATGGCAATATTAATAAAAGGCAACTGAGAGCAAAGAAGGACATAACAGATGATATCTCTGAATTTGCAAGTCTTCAGAATTTATGTTCTTGCAAATCATAAAACACAGAACTTAACTTACACACACCTGCTGGAGGAATTGCTGTGATTTATTAGGCAGCCTGAAGTACCTGATTCTATCTACCATTATTTGGTACCCAAACATTTTTATAGTTTTATTTTCACTTTCAGTTCACCTACTCAGACTCAAGTAACTACACAAACACAACTGTTCATAGCCTTCAGTTTGATGCCGATGTACTGAGTGCTTCAGTTTACATCTGCTGTTTTGTGCCCTCAGTCAGCTGCTCAGTGGTAGGGTGCCTCCTACTCCATGTCTTTGGTCTCATTGTTTACAAACACAGAGATAAATGTTATGTATATTGGTTGATTTAAATGCTAGCTGTTTCATTTGTCTAGGTTTTTCTTGTCAGAAAAGAGTTAACTATCCATGCCAAATGCAATAGAATACAAGATTAAATGCAAACACTGGAAGTGTATTTCACCTTAAGAATAGTAAAATAATGCTTCACCCAGATGTGATATAGACACATACTGAAACACAAAGGACAGTTGTGATCAGTTCTTCACACCTGAATTTCAACATGCCACAAGCACAATTAATGCTTTTTGTTGATGACTCTGCCTATGCTATGAGGGGCGGGCAATTTTTTTAAGCTCTTGCACAATTCTGTATGCGGTTGGGTTATGTCACCCCAATTAGATGTTTCCTTTCCATTCTGAGATATATAGTTTCCTCCAAATAGGAGTTTCTTGTTTTTTCTCAACACTCTTCAGGATATACCATTCTGATAGTATAACTAAAGACTTCATTAAACAACAAAGTCACATTTTATATTCTCTATTCTAAAGCTAGTCCCTCTCCCACTTGAAATGAAAGTTATTCTTAAGTGGACATCTGTGTTTATAGATACAGGGTCTCTGAGTTCAATCTGTTCGTTTGACATACATAGGGTTAAAACCACATATGGATATAATACTTTTGCAACTTTTTGTTATTAACATTTTAACACCTATCTAATTACAGTAGTGTTGATGTTTATTAAACCTGTTTACTTATATTTGCTTCTCATTCTCTTCAGACTACACTGCTTTTGATTACATGTCAAACAGAACATTTTGTTCTTTACAGTTATGAACTCTAGGAAACAAATGGTATCTGCCTATTTACCATCCCCATTATATCATAGATTCTAAACATTGGAAGCACCTACTAAGAAAGATGTGGGACTTTTTTCAGAACTGTTGTTATTCCCAGAATTGTATGAATAAAATGATAAATGTCATTACAGAAGCGCAGTCATCAGGCATATCTTTGGACTGTGCAAAAAGAATGGGATACGTTTTATTCATTGGTGTTGTTCAAATGAAAAAAGTTTGAATATACAGTTGAAATGCAGAAAGTCTAGGTAGAGAGACACTGTTTTTTAAATAAAGAGGTCAGAAGAGTTTTAAAGTTAAACTGAGTTGACAGCCATCACTTTTAACAAAATAGCCCTCCTTTGTGTATCTCCAGGACATGTAATTTGGAAAGAATTCCCCACCTATTGAATCATGAATTACAGTAGAACTGAAGTTTGCCTATGGCACTATTTCAGTCAGAAACCTACCACTGTGCTCACTGTTTAGCTTTATGGAGAGAGTCACAGTATGATTTCTAACCTTGGTATATTTTTAATTAATAAATTAATAAAAATATATTCATTAGGAATATTAAATGTCTAAAGAAAAAGAAACACCCTCTTACATCAAGACAAGCATCATCCCGGCATTACAGACTAAAAAATGATATCTAGACATTCTTGAAGACAGTAGCTCAGAATCAGGGAGGAAAAATAAAAGGTCATTGGTTACACTGCAAAAATTTTATGAGATCCTAGCAGCATAATCCTGTTTGTCAGTAAGAATATACAACTTTTAGAAAGCAAATTCAGTTTTGTAGCTAATGTCTGAGTATCATGTATAAGATTTGATTGCAGGCAGCCAAGATATAATTTAAACAGAAGGTATTCCCGCTAGTTAAAATGATTCATTTCCTCTAAATGGAGAGCAAAGATGACCATTGTTACAGCATATTGTTAGCAGCAATTCTAGAAAAAAAAAAACAACTATAAACAATTTTTTCAAGAAAGAGCTGTTCAAATGTGGCAGTTGTTACATAAAAAAGTAAAACACAAATGGAATCAGTAAATGCCATGCAGAGTGTGTTGGCAAGTATGAACTGTCCAGATATTATTGTTGAAACAAGAAGCTGATATGGCCGTAGTGGTAACTGAGGTTTATATTTCCCAAAGCATGTCCTGGGCTATTCCATAGCAGGAATGTCTCCACTAGAAACTCTTGTACTCTGCATAAGCCTCATCACATGTCTGTAACTAGGAGGGGCAAATGCCGATGCTTGAATAAAGTGATCAACCTCTCTAACTTCATACCTCCCTAACCAGAGAAAACTTCAGTAGCTCCTGTGACCCCAACAAGCAATGAATTTCTGCGTACTGGGTTAGTGCTTCCAGTGATACCCAAGAGAAATGTGTACATGCCACCCTTGGATATGTATATTTGTGATTCAAAGAACCGCTATCTCTGCTATTGCAAAGGTGCTGCTTGTGAAAACTACCGCCTCTTGACATCTGCTGTTTACTTTCATGTTTTGTGCAAAAACAATAATCTCATCTGCCTCTTCCTAACTTAACATGAAGTACCAAAGAAGTAATAGTCTTTGGTACCTCTGTTGGATTCCTCCATTTTAACGTTTGAAAACTACATAGAACAAAAATACAGCTGCCACAAATGAATAAATGTGTGTCCCTCTATATAAGCATACATAGCAATATCAATAATGGGGTTAGAGATTGCTGTGATGGAAGAGTTTAGAAGACTGATAGATTAAGTCAAATTTAAACTTTAAACAACACTGGGCTAGACTGACATTGCTTAGCAACATACTTTGTGCTAATGGTTAGTTCTTACACAGTAAGATCTTAACACTTAACGAAATTAGTTGTGACTATACAATACCACAGAGATCATGCTAGATAGTTAGTGCAGGTGGCTGAGGTCCTTAATGCCTCTCCGTCCCTGAGATCAAGGTGACCTGACTCCAGAGCACTTCCAAAAGGAAAGTCAGAGGTGAAGAGAGTGACTTCTCTTTCTACCCATCTCTTCTTGCTCTCATCTGGTGTTTTTATATTGCTTTCTTCCCTCCCAAAAGGAGGATGTCGTGCATTCCCGATGCTGCTTATCTCCTTCCTGGTTTTGTCAGTTGTCCTTCTTGTGTGTTCATCAGAATGTCCTACTCATTCACAGTCCCTCGAGTTTGTTTTGCTCTTTATTCTTGATCTTGAAAATTGTGTTACTTGTACTGCTGTTTACATGTTTTCCTATGCCATCTGAGTGCAGCTGCGCAAGTCTTTGCCTGCCCTCTTTGGAGGTCACACTACTCACATCGTTATGCAAAACACTTATACATTGTGCATGGCGATGCAATCACAGTATTACAAAATATGTTTGTTGCAGTATTTTTATATGCTTATAATTAGGTTCAAGACAAGCTAGTATTGATTCTACCCTGATTAATGCAATTCTCAGGTATAGCCATTACAGGCCTCTGTTTTCACTATGCAGCTGTAAAAATAGGCTGCTTATTGGACAGAGATGTATTTGCTGCTTATAAGAAAAAGTTATTCTGTG
Source organism: Anarhynchus alexandrinus (assembly GCA_008711295.1). Lineage (NCBI taxonomy): Eukaryota > Metazoa > Chordata > Aves > Charadriiformes > Charadriidae > Anarhynchus > Anarhynchus alexandrinus. The sequence continues at coordinate 19,319 of VUYV01000240.1, forward strand.
TGGGGATCTGCATTTATATTATCTGTGAACAGCTGCAGAGCTCCTTTACCAGCTTAGAAGCCACATATTTTACCCTTAATAAATGAATTGAATAATAGTGCAATGCAGAAATCAATACTAAAATACCAGTCCTTAGTCCTTAATGCCACTGAGTTCATAGAAATCCAGTTCATGATGGCTGATGATCCTGGGTAAAATAATGATATTCTGCCAGTCTTTGATGAACAAAATACTTTACGTCTTCACAGGTAATAGTAATAGTAATAGTATAGGCGGTGCAAAACCCATCATAGGCTGTATCCCAGATGCAGAACTTCCTTCAGAAATAGAAAATGGGGCCTACTAAATCTATAATATGATTCTGCTCATTTAGAGGATTATACCTACCCAAAGTATCTCAGTATCCAACAGATCTGACCAATGCCCTCTTGCTTTTGGTGAAGTATTCAGAGAGATCTGTTTAGTATAGTCTTTTTAACAAGATTCTATGGGACTAATCTCAAATCTACTGGAAATATTAGGGTGATATTTTTATCAAGGAGAGTTTCTTTGAGTAGTATCATACACAGCCTGTTAACTTTTCTGAAGTACTATCCTGATGATGTGGGTATAGCATGCACTTTTAGATTCAGTTTCTGAGTCATGTGTGAAACACTTCTGGATCTTCTGGGAGTGTTTTCCTTGGCTCATTTGGCCATATTTGTTCAAGGGAAATTGTCCCTAACTTTACAAATGTTGTGGTTCACTTCACAGTCAATGGAATCCATCTAGGTAGGAAAAAAGATTCACATTTCCCGTAACTGAGAAGACACTTGGGGTTTTTTTTGCTGAAAAATTTCATTGCAAGGTCATGGAGGTTGAAATACCAAAAAAAAGTTTATTGGTTCATTATGGGACTTAAGATACCAAAGAAACCTATGTCAGTGGTTTCTAAGTAGATGATGGCATCCACATTCCTCCTGCAAGCGATCTTCAAAGGGTAGTAGATTATATTTCTATTCCCATAATAACATCGCAGATCTCATATGCCTGAGACATGATAACTTATTTCAGATGCATTCAGAATACGTAACTTGAATGCCTGTGAGACTCTGTGCAGGGGTACCCACTAGTATAAAGTCCTGACATGGCATGACATGTTGCCTCAACCCCACTTCTAAAGTCACTGTAGTCCTGGCTCTAAGTCTGGTTTTGAAAATAGCCTTAAAACTGGTCTCATCAGACAGAGTTTCCTTATGCAAAATGGTTTACTAACAGCCCAGAAAAAGACAAAAATGTTTATTCACTAAGATGGGTTTTATCCCTCATTTCTGCTGCACAGTGTTAGCACGCACAGATGCACATTTCTGGGGAGCAGAAAAAATATTTAAGACAGTCTGTGCAGCAAACATAGGTTTATTAGCCTGAAGCCATTTCTGATACTTTTCCACATGCATTAAAACTATCTAACTGTGCATTGATTATCAAGGGCAAAGTTAGAGGACAGCTATATTTAATATACTACCAGCACTTTGATTTCTGTCTTTCTGTTTCATGTTGATTAGACTGGTAAAGAAAGCTGCAACTTTTTATTAAATTTAGAGAATGTCAGTCAAATAAAAGGTGTTTTATGAGCTTCCTGTGTGAAAAGAACATAAATGGGAACATTAGATTTAAAAGAAAAAAAGATTACAAGAAACTGCTCATCTCCAACCATTTGATATCATCTGCAGTTTAGAACTGGAATATATATGTTTCAGATAAAAAGAGCACCTTTTATTGCCTTTACCCTAAGCCAGGGAACTTTACATACAAATATATAGCAAATTTGGAGTCCTTGGAGAAAAAGTTTTAACCAGTCTCCAAGAGGGCTTGGTTACTCTATGTTTTGATGCGTAAGGTGATATGAACGCAGTTAACCTTGAATATGAATTAGTCTATTTGGCTGTAGAGTAAAATATTTGTGATAATGCCATTGGCTGACAGGCTGAGTTATCTCATCATCCTTTAGATTCTAGTCAAGGCCATTTTCAATAGTCTTTGATAACAGATTTTATGCCAATACTGATATTCCAACATAATTAGATATTCCTAGACTAAATTCAGAGGAATAAAGTTCCCAATGAACAGGAGACCGTTTTTGTCATCACTGTCTATGGCTATATTAGCAAGCTGTAGGTCAAAAAGGAGAAGGCCTGTAAAGTGTTATTATGAAGGATTGAATGTGTCGTGAGGGAGAAGGGAGGCTGCTTTAGACTAGTTTTACTGTGGTCCCAGCGACTGAACATGGATTAATTAGTGAAGTGCATAAGGTGTGTACTGTGTGTACATCTTTCAGTTTAGTTTCACCCAAAAGAAATACAGCTTTTATGCTCCGAGGCTATTCTGTGACTGGGCTCAATCAGGTTTGTTTCAAAACTGCACCCTTGATTCTCACTTAAACACTATATACACATTCCACTGTTTTAGTTTACGAAAGAAGATTCAGCTTCAGTTGTCCCTAAACACAGCATACAGACAATTTATCCAAACAAAGACTCCATTTGCTTATTTTACTGATTGCCATAAACTGAATTGGAGAGATCATCGTTGTAACAAGTGTAATCTGGGGCCCATATTCATAGTTACGATGACAGGCTACAAAGCTCTTCAATTTTAATTTTCTGCTGCAACTTCAATTTAAGCTGGAAGACACCATAGTAGCATTCGATGTCTCTTTTACTCAATAGTTTAAAAACTAAATAGGGTAAGCAAACTTTCTCTCACCTATCAATCCTCCTTATAGTTCACCAAATCAAATTTAGTGACACAAGGTAGGGTGAACTTGTATTGCACAAAGGCCCTTGGCAGCCTTATCAAAATTGGACCTGCTCTCAGTAGGCAGTTGGAGCAGATGACCTCCATAGGTCACTCCAACCAAAATTATTCTATGATTCCATGATTACTAACATCTTAGTGCTGGCTGAATTGGCAATAATTGGGTGTTTTCAACATTATGAGTTTTTATCAAATCAGATCTTTCAGCTAGTACTAAATTAACTTAATAACATTTATAACAATGGATTTTAGTTTCTCAGATTATCTCTGGAAAATTCAGGACTGTTAATGAGTAGAGAAGTAATGCTCTCATACCTTGACAATTAAGAAGAAAGAGCTGTGGACACAGTACTCCAGGTGGGGTCTCACAAGAGCAGAGTAGAAGGGGAGAATCACCTCCCTCAACCTGCTGGCCACACTTCTTTTGATGCAGCCCAGGATGCAATTGGCTTTCAGAGCTGTGAGTGCACATTGCTGGCTCATATTCAGTTTTTCATCCACCAGTACCCCCAAGTCCTTCTCCTCAGGGCTGCTCTCAATCTATTCTGTATTTGTGCTTGGGATTGCCCTGACCCACATGCAGGACCTTGCACAGGGACCCACCTCTCTAGCTTGTCAAGGCTGCTGGATGGCATCCCTTCTCTCTAGAGTATCATTTATGGGACAAAGTTAGGACTTGAACTCAGACTCTTGATTCTTCATCCTTCAGGCTACCTTATTCCATAAGCATATAAGATGCAAATAAAAATAAACAAATTTCTTCTCTGTAAAGCCCATATAAACATTTCTGCATGATAATGGCTGCTGAGAAATGAGGAAAACAGTCCTTTTCACTAGCAAGAAGCAAGAACATGGAGCAGTAGAAAGGACAGGAATACATTCAGGCAAACCAGTCATTTTGCCTAGCCGTCATAAATAGTTAGGTAACACAGCACCAGGTGTTGACGATTTACTAATCATGTTTCGGTTGTGAAAAATTATATACAATTATCAGGAAAGTGTTTACTATAATTGCAGTGTTAGCTTCATAGTCTTGATGTCTGTCCCAGAAAAGCTAAACACAGTGATGAATTTTCACAGCTTTTCACATTTCTGCAGCGACACATCTAATACGCTTACAGGTGTAATAAGCAACCAAGCAACTGGAATTGTTTGAAATTTGCTAATCCAGACATCGTGGAGATCACTTCAGGTTTGTGATTGCAGTTAGCCCTGGTTTGATTTAGAGCATTACCATTTCCAATAGGTAGCTTATACAGTTCCTCTGTCGTTATTTTTATTTCTTTGTTTTCTTCTGACTCACCTTTTGAATTTCATCCTGGGAAAACTGATTCACAACCATTCATTCACTTGAAATGTCTATTTAAAAGTGGATATTTTCTGTTGGAGTTTGAGGTATTTTTCAAAATTTATTTTTTTAGTGTGATTAGACATGCTTAATTACTTACGGGATCTTTTTTTTTCCCAATTTATCCATGTTTTAAAAGGAATAGTGTCTCCTTGCTCCATTGAGACCTGAAGAGAGCCCTTATTGGTATGGGTTGACCTTTTAGGGTACTATTTTGATTGTTGTGACAAGCAGGTATCTTTGCTGAAGCATCCATATTGTATCTTCCACTGAAAAATAACCCCTGAAATAAGTTATTTCTCATATCCATCTGATAAGAGCTTTACTGTTACCCATACATTATATGTAAATAGCTGAAGCTAGTGGATCAAAAGGTATTTGAAGTGTAGCAGCAATTTAGTGATTCAAATGTGACTTTAAAATAGTTTTGAAATGCAGAGTCTCATTTTGGATCTAAAACATGTCATCTTCTACCTGTAAGCGCAAGTAATTCTGTTGTTTGGATGTTTGTTTTACTCTCTGAGCCATTTAAATAGATAGCTAATTTAAGTCAGGTGCCCTTCTAAGTTGCAGAAAACACAATACCTCACTAACTATTGGAGTTGTGAAGGAATAAAATGGATGATTGGATGAAGCTCATTCTTAATGCTTATGGAATGAAGGATTACTGATCTGCCTCATCTAATTCTTTGTTGTTAACATCCATTTCTGAGCATATGCTAAATAAGCTTTCTCAATAAACAGCAGTAAAGTATGAGAATTTTTGTTTAATATAACAATACATATAAAGCTTGATCTGTTTAAAGAAATAAGCTGTTTTTTCAAAGTTCAGATTTTATTTTTATGCTGTTAATGACAGTATGGCTGCATTTTTATGATTTTGAGCTCTGTGTATGTGTGAAATTATTCAGAATAATTATACATTTTTAAACAGTTGCCTGTCTTATTCTGTAAGAACTAGTGATTTGACTCTTGCACTTCCCAATCATTTGAGTAGCAGTAAAAGTAACATCTATGCAAAGTGTTTCAAAGGGGAATCTATTAGGGCTTCAGCAGTGACAAAAGGAGACATTTGCAGAGTAAAATCCTAGTTACCACTAAGAACAGAATTTCACTGTAGATTACAGTGATCAAGAAATCCCTTCAAATAGTTTATCTGATGTTATTTTTCTTTATAATGTGAAACCAGTCACAGTAATTATATTAAATGGTGTAAATTTATGTTTACATGTTTTGCAAAGGAAGAAATACAGCGCAACTTTTCCTTCCTATAATCTTCAGAGTCAGACTCTATCTACTACGGAAGGGTAGACAGAATCTGACTCTTTCAATGTTTATAAAAGAGTATCACCAAAGTGAATACAGATGAAGTCATAATTGGAAGAAACTTTAGCTTAACTTCTAAAGCTTAATCTATAAATATGCGTTTAAGTTAAAATAACTCACTGGAAAAAGATAAATAGGTATTGAATATAGAAAAAGACTAGTATGGGATGATGTGGCTCTTAATTCTGCGCCTGATTGCAAGTATCACTGTCATCAAATACTCTCTTTCACAGGAAAAGAGGTTTCATTTAAGCCCTGTAATGTACTTATCTGGTTGTGTGGAACATAAACTGCCTCATAAGATGCTATCATATATTCTGCACTTACATGTTACATGGAGGTTACATCTTTTCAGTTGCCAGTTTAGGAGCAAAAGACATAAAGTCCTAGCGGAGGAGAGAGGGGGTGGGTAAACGAGTGGTAGATGCTCTTCTGTGTGCCCTGCCCTGCACTGCACCTAAAAATTCTCTTTCTCTTCTCCTTCACCATGACACTGAGAGGGAGGAGTACAACCAGAATTACAATTTGGGATTTTTAAGATGAGAAATTATCTTCTTCCTCAGCTCAGAAACAGGTCTTCAAGCAGGAGGGCAGTGTTAACAGAAAATTTTGAAGACTGTTTGCAAGAAGAAAAATAGTACCTTAAAAGGACCATGATTATTTGTTTTTGTTCCAAACTCTTGGTCTGCTATGACAGATATATTTATAAGTTGGAGGAAAACATTTTTTTCTGCTCATCAACTTTTGCCCAAGATCAATAGAATTTACAATTTTGTCTTAAATACATTTAACACCAGATGATTCAGATGATCATTTTTTTCATCTTCACACAAGTGTATCTGTTGAAATGTGTTTCCTGAATGAAGTCATCAAAACTGCAAGTGGGTTAGGTCTGCCGTTACTCAAGGCTTAGGTCTACATCACTGATCCACTGGCAAAAAAGCACTCTATTGTGGCACTTCCATTTATCACTGAATATCACTGAAGCAGAGAATTATCATGGGGCTTTGGTGTAAGAATTTCATCTGCTCTAACTGATCTGTTTTTCCAATAAATATCTGGATATTTCTTGCCACCTGGGGTTGTGCTTGGCTGGTTCTCTCTGTTACACTGCCTATTGAAGAGGTTCATTGTGTCTTGTCAGAAATTACAGAACTTTTTAAAAACTTGAAAAATATTTTGTCTGTACTGTTTCAAAAATCTAAAGAGAGTTATGAGTCAAACTTTCAGTGGGATCTGAACTGACATCTATTCACTTGATGTCTTAGAGAATACTGCAAATATATTTTTCTTCTATTTTTAATGTGTGTGAAACTTTGCTTTTATTGCTAAATATATTTGCATGAAGACAGGATTTATATTGCATACTTCATTCACTCCTGCTGCCTCTTCCTCTCTGAAAGTCATAATCCTCTGAATGTGAATCCCAGACTTCTCCACTGCTAATTGTGATGTAGCAGACAGAGGATTATGACTCTGAGTGAGGAATAAACAGCTGGAACAGATAAACACTTACAAAACAAAAGTTATCTTTGCATGAAAACATATCACTTATTTTCTTTTCCATTTGCTTTTTACAGAAAAACAAAGAGGGGGGAAATGTAAAAAGGCAAAAACGTGTTTCCTCACAGAGAGAGGATATGATCATAAATTGAAGGATCTTATTGGCTTTAATGCAAAAGATGTTAGAGGATTGGTTCCCATGGCAAAACACTGGCAAGGGACAGTGAATGTCCAGCACTTGAATGATATTTTTGCGTGGTTCAGGACACCAGCTTGTATAACTATCTAAGGCTTCAGGCATAGTTCACCAGTCAGAATTGGCTGAAATGTATTTCTTAAGTAATGTTCCAAACTGTATTCCATAACTTCAGCCATTTCATCATTCTGCTTTTACATACACAGAACACAACCATAGGTCAAAGAAACATGAACAGAAATAGAAGTTTTAAAAACCATCCACCTTCGTATCTGCCAATTCATTATACAGCCCATGAAGAAGTGTTTCAAGGCTGTGACATGCCTGAGTTTCATTTTATTTTGTGCAACAAGGAAAAAATTTGTTCATGTACTTTCTCACTGCATGTATTAAACAAACTGGTGTTGTACAAAGGAAATAAAGGAAGCTGAGTCAGGTCCCGTCTTTTCAGGAACATATTTCTGTAGTGTTACTACATATTTGTCCAGGGATTTGCTTTACCCTTGATAGAATGTCAGCATATATAGTGTCTATGAAATGAATTTCATTCGTATGAATTTCAACTAAAACTGCCTCCTGCAGGGGCCTACAGCTGATGTTCCTAGAAATATCTTCTTCATTGCTCTTTTCAATGAAGTTTAGGATAATTTTTGCCCTCCAGTTCCCAGTGCTGCTCAAATCAGGAGCTTGTGTATCTGGATATACCTGGATATAGTCTACTTTTTTCCCTAAAAAGCAGGGATTTTCAAGTTAGCAACCAAGTCCTGCAATGTCTTTTAGAGGAAGGAGGAAGGACAGCAAGTGTTTGCTGCATACAGTAGCTTAGACCTCCTCCCCTTCTCCTTTTTATTCCTTTTCTGTAAAAGAAATGCAAAATATCTTCTTCCTTTTCAAATGCAAGAAGCTGGAGGGCTCCTTCTTTCCTCTTTGAGGAGGGGCTGGGAAAGAAGAAAGACACAAAACCTTCTCTGAGAAGTCTTTTTATTAGTGACAAATAACTGCCTTCCACATGCAGAGAAGTGTGATACAAAATAAGGAGGCAGAGTGGGATGAAATGGAAAATGTGCAAGGCAGACTTTGGAGAGGTCTAACAGACATGTCAGCAGATTGGTGTAAGTTATGGTATTTTGCTTTAACTTATAAGCTCAGAGCTGGATTCACTTCTTGCCAGTGATGAGTGTGGCAAAGGGACTAAGGAATTAGGCACAGTGGCTGCTTTTGGCTGTCAACAGCCTATGTTAGGAGTCAGAAATACATGGAGCATGAAAAATGACCCAACAGGACAGGGACCAAGAATCTGCTTGGCATGCCCCCTATACAGAATCCTTCTGGGGTGGCAATGAGCCATGTTGGCCATTCTAAGCCTGTAAAGATTTTGTAACATTTTTAGGAGATTCAATATGGATCAAGCCCAGAAAACCCAGTTCTCTTTTACACTTACTTTGGGTTATAAACTTTGTGATTTCTATTGTAATTTTCAATTAAAAGAAAATTAATTAATGTACACCAGGAAAAGAAGAGATTGTAGCAAATTACTTAGCTTTATAATGTGAAGGAGTTGCGGTCTTTCTTGTATTCTCCACTTGGTCAGTCCTCATTGCACACTCTCACTTTTAGTTCCTGAGTGCTTAGGTTACATTCTGGACGTTTAATTACAACAGTTAGTAAGGCCAGCAACTCCTGGTACATCGTACTTATCCAGAAGCGATATACCTGATTTGTGAACTCTGCCTGTAAACTGAAACTTGTCAGCTCTTAAATATTATTAGTAAGAGCTTGACATCCTTTGCAAATGTTTACAAAGCATTGTATATTATTGCCCTGGAACAAGACCCAGAATTCTGTTTGCATTTTTAAAATCCCTAAAGAATGGGGCTCTTGTCCAACAATATGGTGCTCATGACTGCTAAAAAACAAATAACAAATTTTGGAAAAAAAGTGAGAAACACAGAAAAAGACCCCCAAAATCTTCCTTTTCCCCTGTTTTACAGGTGGGAAGGCACTAGGCCCTCCAGTGCTACCCCTAGCCTTTCCCAAACCCAGGCAAGACCCTGTTTTAGTTAAAATTCCAGCATGCCTTGTTCCTTGTTTATTTTTCCCCATCATTTCATAACAGTGCTTTTGGCAGATGGGAGTGACTCCAACAAAAAGCCAGGTGCATGCACTGGCGGCTTCCCTGCTAAAAGGGATTTAGTCAGATGTTCCTTCCACCTGTGAATTGGCTGCCCAGTCTCAAGCCAGCTCCTATGAATGTAATTATTATGCTCTATTTCAAAAAGCCAAAACAAGTTCAAACTAGTTTGGTCAAAAAAAATCTGATACCATTACAATCTCTCTCTATTTACAAGGCCTCTTTGTCAATGAAATAATTTCTCTGAGCATCAGTTTCATTGTGAGCTTGAGGGCATATCCTGATCTGAATTTCCATGAAGTTACTTCAGATTTATGCCAAAGTGTTTGCAATCTGTATCTATTCTGCAACCTTTAAATGATAAACAGATATTTATATTCACATCTTTAACTCTGTTCCCAAACAGTAAAATCCCCTGTTTTTTTCTGTAAAGAGATGAGTCACATTCAGCCCGTAATGAGAGGCTGCGTGTATGCATGCCTTCATGTGGAGCTCTGCTACCTGAAGGGGAGGTTGCCAATATGTGGCTTCTATGGGATTTTAAGATCCTTGAGCTTTGAGATGTCCCTTTCCTTCATGAAGAGTGAATCCATTTTCTCAAAAGGACAAATCAAAGCAAGATTTATTCCTTTCCCTGCATTTTTTAGCCTGATGTGAAGAGGACCATTAAGCAGCATGAAAAGTTCAAAATGAAATGAAGTGCTATACTAAAATATTTTTTAAAAAATCAGAGACAGAAATGTGAAACAGATTCCACTTTAATGGAATGAAACACAAAACTTTGCACATAGCAACAATGCAAACAGCATAGCCCTCTTTATCACTGATCAAAAGCACTTGGGTAGAAGTAGTAGTTTTCACACAAATGTACTCCAAGACAGATTTGTGGGGTTACAAGTCGAGAGCAGAAAAAAGCAGCAGCTCAGCATAAGCGAAGAAAACTCACAGCTGAAGCACTAGGCAAACTGTCCAGAGTGAGGCTTTTCTGATGGCTGGTTGCCCGGTCCTGTGCAAAGAAAGATGGAGTCCTGGTATTACACAGATTCCCAAGGTGAAAAGCCAAATATGACCACACTGTTCACTGAGTTGTCTGATACAGGCTGTAGAACTTCCTTGAATTAAATACCGTTCAAGTTACTGTGTTATAGTTTGAAAAAAAAAGGCCAAAATTGTTTTTAACCCTGCAGCCATAATATAACAACTACCACAATGTTTGGTGCGTTCCAGTAGCCAATTTTCTACAATCTGAGTAATATGCACCTTGTCCAGTCTATTGTAGTCTTATGTGTAGCTTCACATTTCAGCCATAAATATATTTTTTTGTCTACTAAGCTGTTGATTAGCTTCCATACTTTTCCAAATGTTGCCTGTGTTAGTATTTTAAACTAACTAAAACAGTTTTGAGTTGGTTTTTTTTTTTCCGTGGGAGATAAATTAAATACATTTACATCTCTGTCTTTTACAGAAAGTTGTGGTTCCCAGTTCCTGAATCATACCCATGATGATACCTTGAAGCCTTTCTATGCAGAAATATCTGTGCCTGTTCTGTAAGTTACCTCCAAATTTTACCAACGCTGTGTTTTAGACTTGCTGAAACGTTATTGGTAAAGTTTGTCAAAAGTGTAAGGTCGGGACCACATCATCAACTTACAAACAGTTTGTTTTTTTACAGTTCTATTTTCATGCTATTAATCTATTTGTCATGAACATTGTGTTATTCTAATTTGTAATCAAAGTATGGTCTGAAATTGAGTCTGCACTTCATGCCAATGGATCTGCTATTTGGTCATGAGTCAGTGCAACAGTAACTGACTATTTGGTCATGAGTCAGTAACAGGCAGAATGTGACAAAGCATGCTAGACTGTATTGTACTTCTATTCAGCACTACTTCCAAAGGGTATAAAGCAAAACACTACCACCAATCTTTTTGGTTTGTAATATATTACATATAGATTGGGTGATGCTTACACTGATGGTATTTTGTCATAAAGAGGATTTTATAAGAAAAAAAAATACAATATTATTTTGAACATAAAAATAACACCAGCTTTTTCCATGAAAATATCATAATATCTGTTTTATACTGTATCTTGCACATGCCTACTTCTCAAAGGTAATGGAAGCAATCCAAGTTAAATTCCTTGTAAGTTCTAATAACTTCTTCCTTTTTTGATTTCCATATCCAATGAAACTAACTTCATAGAATCATGGAATCATAGAATGGTTTGTGTTGGAAGGTACCTTAAAGATCATCTAGTTCCAAGCCCCCTGCCATGGCCAGAGACACCCTCCACTAAACCAGGTTGCTCAAAGCCCCATCCAACCTGGTCCTGAACACTTCAGGCAATGGGGCATCGGCAGCTTCCCTGGGCAACCTGTTCCAATCTCTCACCATCCTCAGAGTAAAGAATTTCTTTCTAATAACTACTCCAAATCTAACCTCTTCTAGTTTAAAACCGTTACCCCTTGTCCTATCACTACACTCCCTGATAATGAGTCTCTCCCCGTCTTTCCTGTACGCCCCATTCAGGTACTGGAAGGCTGCTATAAGGTCTGCCTGGAGCCTTGTCTTCTCCAGGCTGAACAACCCCAACTCTCTCAGCCTGTCTTCATAGGAGAGGTGCTCCAGCCCTCTGATCAGCTTAGTGGAACTCCTCTGAACTCACTCCAACAGGTCCACATCATTCTTATGCTAGGGCCCCAGAGCTGGATGCAATACTCCAGGTGGGGTCTCACAAGAGTGGAATAGAGGGGCAGAATCACCTCCTTTGACCTGCTGGACACACTTCTTTTGATGCAGCCCAGGATGCAGTTGGCCTTCTGGCCTGCAAGCCAGCTCATGTTGAGCTTCTCATCCACCAACACCCCCAAGTCCTCCTCAGGGCTGCTCTCAATCCGTTCTCTGCCCAGCCTGTATTTGTTCATGGGATTGCCCCAACCCACATGCAGGATCTTGCACTTGGCCTTGTTGAACTTCAGGAGATTTGCATGGGCATACCTCTCAAGCCTGTCCAGGTACCTCTGGGTGGCATCCCTTCCTTCCAGCACATCAACTGCACCACACAGCTTGGTGTTGTCAGCAAACATGCACTCAATCCCGCTGTCCATGTTGCCAACAAAGATGTTAAACAGCACCCGTCCCAGTACCGACCCATGAGGAACACCACTTGTCACTGCTTGCCACTTGGACATGGAGCCATTGACAGCAACTCTTTGAGTGCAGCCATCCAGCCAGTTCCTTATCCACCGAGTGGTCCATCCGTCAAATTTATGTCTCTCCAATTTAGAGAAGATGATTTTGTGTGGGACAGTGTTGAATGCTCTGCATAAGTCCAGGTAGATGTTATAGATGTTAAACTTACACTTTAGTGTCACATATTCTAATTAGGCTAACTGATACAGACTGATCTTGTTCTTTTGTTGGGTTTTTTTAAACAAAAAAATGGCTATGGTCGATCCTCTTGCACCCCTTCAGGGAAATTTGCATGCTCAATTACCTCTCTGAAATGCCTGTACATCAACACAGCAGCATGGGGAATAAGAACTAGATACCCATATGTGGTTTCAGGGCCATGATCTCGTTGCAATTACAGAGACATGGTGGGATAGCTTGCATGACTGGAATGCTGTCATGGGTGGCTATGTACTTTTTAGGAAAGACAGGACAGCGGGGCAAGGTGGTGGAGTTGCTCTTTATGTGAGAGAGCAGCTGGAATGTATCAAGCTCTGCTTAGAGGTGGATGAAGAATGTATTGAGAGCTTATAAATTAGAATTAAGGGGAAGGCTAATATGCATGACACTGGTGTGGATGTTTATTACAGACCACCTGATTGGGAAGAGGAAGTCGATGAGGCCTTCTACAGACAGCTGAAAGTAGCCTCACAATCACAGGCCCTGGTTCTCATGGGGGACTTCAACCACTGATATTTCCTGGAAAGCCAACACAGCCAGGCACGCACAGTCCAGAAGGCTTCTGCAGGACACTGATGATAACTTTTTGACACAGGTGGTGGAGGAAGCAACAAGAAGAGATGTGCTACTGGACGTTGTGCTAACAAACAAAGAAGGACTAGTTGCGGATGTGAAGGTTGAGGGTAGTCTTGGCTGCAGTGACCATGAGATGGTGGAGTTCAGGATCCTGCATGGAAGAAGCAGGGCAAAAAGTAGAATTACATCCCTGGACTTCAGGAGAGCTACCTTTGGCCTCTTCAAAGAACTACTTGGAGGAATCTCATGGACTAAGGCTCTAAAAGGAAGGGGGGTGCAAGAGAGCTGGTTAGTATTCAAGCACCACTTCCTCCAAGCTCAAGTTCAGTGCATCTCTAGGAGAATTTCTTAATCAAGCAAAGGAGACAGGAGACCTGCATGGATGAATAAGGAGCTTCTGGAAAAACTCAAATGGAAGAAGGAAGTTTACAGAAGGTAGAAAAAGGGACTGGCCACTTAGGAACATTGTCAGTGTATGTAGGAATGCATCAAGGACCACCAAGGCCCACTTGGAATTAAACCTGTCAAGAGATGTCAAGGACAACAAGAACGGCTTCTTCAAGTACATCAGTGGCAAAAGGAAGACTAGAGAAAATGTGGGCCTGCTGCTGAATGAGATGGGTGCCCTTGGTGATGGAGAATGCAGAGAAGGCTGAATTACTGAATGCTGCCTTTGCGTCAGTCTTTACTGCTAAGGCTGGCCCTCGGGAATCCCAGACTCTGCAGGTAAGAGAGGGAGCCTGGAGAAAGAAAGACTTTACCTTGGTCAAGGAGTATCAGGCTAGAGATCATTTAGACAAACTTGACAGCCACAAATCCATGGGCCCTGATGGGATGCACCCACGAGTGCTGAGGGAGCTGGCAGATGTTATTGCGAAACCACTCTCCATCATTTTTGAAAAGTCATGGAGAACAGGAGAGGTGCCTGAGGACTGGAGAAAAGCCAATGTCAGGCCAGCCTTCAAAAAGGGCAAGAAGGAGGACCTGGGAAACTTCAGGCCGGTCAGCCTCATATCCATCCCTGGAAATGTGATGGAATCGCTCATTCTGGATGTCATCTCTAAGCACATAGAGGAAAAGAAGGTTATTGGGAGTGTTCAACATGGATTCACGAAGGGGAAATCATGCTTGACCAATCTGATAGCCTTATATGATGGCATGACTGGCTGGGCAGGTGAGGGGAGAGCAGCGGATGTTCTCTACCTTGACTTCAGCAAGGCTTTTAACGCTGTCTCCCATAACATCCTCATACGTAAGCTTAGGAAGTGTGGGTTAGATCAGTGGAGAGTGAGGTGGATTGAGAACTGACTGAATGGCAGAGCCACATGGGTTGTGATCAGTGGTGCAGAGTCTAGCTGGAGGCCTGTAACTAGCAGTGTTCTCCAGGGGTCAGTACTGGGTGCTGTTCAACATGTTCATCAATTACCTGAATGAGGGGACAGAATGTATCCTCAGCAAGTTTGCTGATGACACAAAACTGGGAGGCGTGACTGACACACCAGAAGGCTGTGCTGCCATTTAGCGAGACCTGGACAGGCTTGAGAGTTGGGTGGAAAGAACCTAATGAAGTTCAACAAGGGCAGGTATAGGGTCCTACACCTAGGGAGGAATAACCCCATGCACTGGTACAGGTTAGGGGTTCACCTGCTGGAGAGCAGCTCTGTGGAAAGGGACCTGGGAGTCCTGGTGAACAACAAGTTGACCATGGGCCAGCAATGTGCCCTGGTGGCCAAGCAGGCCAATGGTACATCAAGAAGAGAGTGGTGCAGCAGGTCGAGGGAGGTCATCCTCCCCCTCTACTCTGCCCTGGTGAGGCCACATCTGGAGTACTGCGTCCAGTTCTGAGATCCCTGTTTCAAGAAAGACAAGGAAATACTGGAGAGCATCCAGCGGAGGGCTACAAAGATGATCAAGGGACTGGAGAACCTCTCTTATGAAGAAAGTCTGAGAGACCTGAGTCTTTTTAGCCTGGAGAAGAGAAGACTGAAAGGGGATCTCATCAATGCTTACAAATACCTAAAGGGTGGGTGTCAAGAGGATGTCAAGACTCTTTTCAGTGGTGCCCAGCAACAGGATAGGAGGGGGAATAGGCACAAACTGGAACACAGGAAATTCTGTCTGAACATAAGGAAAAACTTCTTTCCTTTGAAGGTGGCAGAGCACTGGAAGAAGCTGCCCAGGGAAGTCATGGAGTCTCCTTCTCTGGGGATATTCAACACCCGCCTGGATGCATTCCTGTCCAACCTGCTCTAGATGAATCTGCTTTGGCAGGGGAGTTGGACTAGATGATCTCCAAAGGTCCCTTCCAGCCCCTGCTATTCTGTGATTCTGTGAAAAAGGAAAGAAAACAAGTTTGGCAACATTTGATAATTCTTATTAGTTACTAACACAGACTCTGAACTTCAGCTGAATTAGTCAGGTCATCACACTGTAGTTACACTATGTAGCCAAGCTAATCATCTGATATGTAGTGGTGTAGTCCACTAACAAAAGCAGGGGTTTAGTTCCTAAAGCTTGTTTTGAAGATGTCTACAAGCTGTCAAGAAACATAAATCTTTAAACATTATATCAGCCTGAATCTGATATCAGACCACTAATAATTTTCTGTTTGTGATAAATGTGCATACTGAGCAGATTATGGACTGATACTTTTTTCTATTTGAATAGCTTGAAGTACACCAGTATATTTTCTTGAAGACACATGAAACATAAGAGGACATTTTTTAGATTTCTTTTAAAAGGCTGTTAAGTTATTTAAGCTACATAGCATTTTCAGGAAGGGGTCGTTTTTTTTTCTTAGACCAGATGACTTAGTGTATCTATCTACAAACTGTAGAGCCTCATAGTTACAGCATCACAGCTGCTAAAAGGAGAGATTAAGTGAAACAGTACACAACCGTAGGGCACCCACGTCTCATCTCAAGATTCTGGACTTTGTTATAGTGGTGGAAGTATGGACAGTGATACGTTGCATTGCTCCAAGTGTACTGGCTTGTAAAATGCTTGACATCTTCCAACAGTTAATTTAGGTAAAAAAAAAACTTCTCAAGGAGTGGATAGGTGCTATTAACTCCATGCTGTAAATGGGAAATCCAAAGAAAGGTGACTAAATTTATGGCTTTACAAAGCCAGACAACAGCCCAGATTCTCTAATGTCATCTGGATTGGGATTTGAGGTGTGCGTAAAGCTGTTTTAACAATTTGTTGTTGAAGTAAGTATGCAGGATCATGTCTCTACCCCTTCCAGGTACCACAGCACAGGCCTTTTAGAGCAGTTATCCAAGGAGCAACTTTCTAAGGTTAGAAGAAAGACACAACGGAGTTGTTTCAAACACAGCCTCCCATGAGGAAACGAGGATTGATTTGTTGACTCAGCCTAGCCCAGAGAGATTATTGCATTTGTTCAAGATCAAGAGAGTCTATGTCAGGCACAAAAACTCTCTCCTACATTTTATTTAGGATCTCCTACTACACTGTTTACCAGTGCGGAGCAATTTGACCCCTAAACTCTCACAAAATCACAAGATCATTCTTTCTTAATCTGTTTGCTGCTAGCATGTATGCTTCAATCTCCTCATTTTTCAGGGAGGTAGATATTAGTGCAAGGCAGGGGACACAACTCTTTCCCAGATAACCAGTCATGCTACCAGTAAAAAAGCGTCACTGTCTTGCAGTGTTGTAGCAGTTTCTTTAAGTTTTTTTGCTAGTATAAAAAAAGAGCAAAAAATTTGTACTAAGAATAGATCAAAACAAATGATTATGTGCTCTACAAAATATACCAGATAAAACTCCCATATCTTCCTCAAATTTGCTGGTATTATAGCCCATACCCTCTGTTTCCATACACCTAATCCACCTTAAACAAATCCGACTTTTCCTGTTACATACATCTAGGAGAAATCCACACTTAGTCTGAATTTATACTCAGATATAACAACCAAAGTAGATCAACATAAGTAAATCTGTATAGATAAAATCTGCTTTTTGAGTCCTGTCATCTGTAGACAGCTAGAACTCCCCCAAAAAAACCTGCAGGAGATTTGTCAGTAGAAGATGTTGATCTCAGGAAACAATCATTAGCAAATATATTTATTTTTGACTTTCAGCTCTTTGTACCTACCTGGTATTTCTCAACAAATAGAGCACGACACCCTTCCATTTAGAATTTGTGGGAAAAAAAAATTTATAGAGATAATTCTTGTGTTGCAGTTTGTTTGTAGGGAGACCAGTCAAACATTTTGGCTTTTGAAATTTAAGTAACATTCACTGGACCTATAGCAGAAGGTCACAGCATGTGTTTCTGTTTGCAGTCTGAATGTGTATAATTACTGGAACCTGGTTTCTGGAGCAAATACTCATATCTTTATATACTAAATTTCCCTTAAAGATTATGGATACTTCACAGTGTTTGCATAAAATTGTTTCAATATCCATAGTAAATAGGGTACATATTAATTACTGTATTCATAGATAAAGTATATAACAGTTGGAGACATGGTATACTCATTCATTTTTATAAATAGACACAATAGTTAAGTTATTTTCAGTATTCAATCAGTTCCGGTAAGTGGGGGTTTCACCCATATACTAGCTGAATATTAGCTGAATTAGGTTGATGCAAATAAAACAATTATGCGGCTTGTCTAAAACACAGTCAGATATTTCTGCTTTGACCCCAAATCATCCTGATTCCCTTTATATTATTTTGTTGATTCTAAAAGACCAACCAAGCTTCATCAGTCCGCTCCTGCAGGTGTCTCCTTATGTTCTCTATGTTGTTCGGAGCACTAAGGGACTACTTTGACCTTTCCCCAGTTATGATTACTGCCCACTTTCTGTTGATAAATGAGACCTGTCTGTTTCCAGAATGAACAATGCTTTATAAATTAAAGGAGAGAGAGGTATTGATATTTGTGCACGGACCATTTGATGGTATATGAGGATAAGCCATATCATCTAGGGAAAGAAAAATTGAATTCTGTCTCTGATGGTGTTTATCTGATGTGTGGCATGAAAGCCTGTCCTGAAAGGATAAAGGGCAACAGAATGAAATGACCATACTTCAGTTGATGACCACCACAGTGATAAGAAACCCAGCTGCCTCAGACCATAATGGAAATGTGTTGGTTTGGTAGGGGGTTTTGGTTTTGTTTTGTTTGTTCGTTTGATTGTTTGTTTGTTTGTTTTAAATCACCCATGCAGGTGTGTTCCACAGAAATGAAAAATAAACAGCATTTTGGCAGCTGGTGCTTTGGGTGGTAGCTTTTGAAACAACAGGCATCAACTGGAGCTTGCCATTTAATTGGCAAGAGACTTAGAGTGAGGGAATCTGGAGCAGTTCTGTCCAAATCTCATTGTGATAACCAGCCACCCTCAGGGCCAGTGTTACATGAAATGTAATAAATGTTGTTAGGTACCTTTACTGCTGTTATTCATGCTTGCTATATCAAATGCAAGAACTATATATTTGAAAATAGTAAATATTTTATCCTTGCTACTTATAGCTGAACAATAAATCTAATGATGGTAACTTATCTATCATAAACCACAACAGTGTAGCACTCATAGCTCTCAAAAATATATTCCGCTCAAACTAAAACTTTTGAATTTCATTATACTGATGATTGCAAGGCAGTCCAAAACTTTACAGAGTTCTGGATTACTCATAGTAACTCATAGTCCATGTTTTGCTTGCTTCGGACTTGACTTGGAGATTGTGATCTATTAATTTTGTTACTTTGGTTTGTGGATAAGACTAAGGTAATAGGCTATTGATTGTATTACATGTACAGCATTTGGAATGGGTTATTACACAGAATTTGGCCTCCTATATTGTACTGCATCTCTGGCATTTATTTATGATGGATGGTTTCCATGAAGATGGTGTTCATCCTGAAACTTTGTAGGTTTATTTTTCCCTGCTGAAAGATGTAAGAATGAAATAAAGAGTGTAAATGAAACATTTTTATCTGTGTACTGTTTTTTTTTCTTAGTCATTTAACTTTCCAGATTTTAATTTGTCTACTGAGGCTGTAGCCATTGGTAATGACATACACACTGCTTTCATGCTTAAAGTTAGTGCTGTCCAGAGATGCTGAGCCAAATACTGCTTCCAGTAGTAGCAATATAAATCAAGGTATTTTGTCTGGGCCGATTCTATCCAAAATGTGACACAAATTTCAGTGTCCTTATTGTAGATATAGTCCAATAAATTTTTGAAAAAAATGTGTCTTTTATAGCTTGAATATTGCAATGGCACAAACAGTAACATAGCTAATGTATTAGGTGTGATTATGTCATAAAACAAAATTATAAAACATTTGCCCTTGTTAAAAATACCCAGCAGTATACTTAAATGCTCAAATGCTGGGGGGGATGTCATAAATTGATATGGTAGGTTATTCAGTCAAAAAAATGTCAGATCGGTGGTTCATCAGTGGAATCCTACGGCTATGCAAACACTGAAAAAGTGTCTGGTGAACAGCACCAGCAAAACTGCCTTCTAATGCATAGGTATAATTCATGCTTATTCTTATAAACTCTGTTTCATGTGGCTGTTACTACATCCCTCCTTTGGAAAAACACGTATCTACTTGTACAGCAATGGTTTCTATCACATAACAGAGGAAACTGGATCCCTACAGTCTATCTGAGTCACTGCAGTGTGCCAGCAGTTCAGCAATGTACCTGGAGTATTCCATGGGACTCCGCTGATTGAAGTGACTGGCTTTTTTTTCCACGCAAATGAGAGTTTTGAGCGGATTTTAGCATGCTGTTTTTACAGGGCTGTTTTTTCTCTTCTCTTCGTTACTCAACATTCAACTCTTCTGCCACAAATACTGTATGATGTGAGTCATTTTGCCCCAATTAGATCATATTTCAACTATCTCATTACCAACATTTACCTTGTCTCTCTAATTTTTCATGGATTTCCAATAGTTAAACCTGAACATCAATAACACTTGCATGGAGAGGATACGCCTTCTTTCAGAATATATAGTTTCTTGGAATATAGTTGATTATCTTGGCTTTTCACCTGCAGTTTTACTGCCATTCAAGAACTAAGTCATGTTTCTCATTTGAATATACTTTAAAAATGAAAGAACAGGGAACAATGTGCAGGAACTATTAGTTGATAAGTGAGTGAGCCAAACAGGGGAAGCAAAGTTGGTTTGTATTTACATGATTCATTTCAGTAGAAAAGAAGTTTATTCTGAAATAACAAAGATTCAGCCAATTTTGCTTTGAGGCCAGTTGGCAGTAAGATTATAATGATCATGATTGTGAATGAAAATAATGAGTCGGTGTTTCCCTGCATTCAAATTTTAACCTATCATATGGAGTATCTCTAGATCACAATCGCATTCACAATCTAGGAACCAAATGGATAGTTCCTAGGTGTTATCCAAGAGAAATAAATCACTCTTGTCTCTCCTCATGTGACAGATCCCTCATCAAATGCCTCAGTGCTCACAGTAAGTCAGGTAGCCAACATGACTTCTGCCCTCTTTCATCTTTCCTTCTTCCTCCCCTGTGTGTGCTAACCTTAATCCATAATAAGTTTACATAATTACATTTCTTTCATTTGTCCTTTTCTTAACTGTGCCTGGAGTCCTATGGAAACAGAAACATTCACCTTAAACAATTGGTTTAAAATAGGTATTACCAGTTTGAGAAAGTTAAGAGAACATTCAACTGTTTTTCTCCTACCCCTTTTAATCTGGATGGCAATTTGTAGTAGTCAGTAATAGAAAACGATTATATTATTTTACCTTGTGCTAGACCAGCTGTTCTGTGCAGTATGTTGGATGAATGGTCTAAAAAAAGAGCTGTACATATTGGGTGCTCTTCAGTCTTGTACTTGGGTGGAGGTATGGGTAAGCATGTAAAATCTGATTGATCACTGAAAATTATAATCTCTGCAGGGTACACAATGTTTTACAAGCTATAAAGCCAAGCAAAATGTTAGAGACATTTCTCAACATTATCATGAAACACCAACGATAACATCAATTTGCTGAGTTTTCTATTTCACTAGATATGAGGAATCATGTTTTCATGAGATTAATTGCAATTGGATTAGAATCATAACCATGAGGAGTGGGTGTAAAACTTTTCCTTGCAGTGTTGGAACCATGAACACAAATTTGTGTTTAACAAGAGAATTGAAAATTTAAATATGAAAATTACAGTGATAAAGCAGGCAAAGTATTTAATATTTAAGTTAAACAACCGAAGCTAACTATTACTTAGAAATGTTTTTTCACCTACTGGAAGTTACTTGTTAGTATATAAGCCTACAGAAGAAGAAGCAGACTGACCAAGCAAGGTATATGTATGCTTCTCAAAACCAAAGAGAATTAATACCACTGGCCTTGGTCATGCACCGCATGGTAAGAAAAAAATAGCTTCTTTTAAAATCTATATTACAGCCTGTGCAACTCTAGCACTATTAGTGCCAATTATTAGAAAGAAGTATATGGTCTAAATAGCTTAATTCTTCAGTCTATAGGAAATCCGATATCTAGTTTTGGAGCTGATTTTTACTAATTCCAGTTGGTTTTAAAGTCAAATGTTAATATACATTGCACTCCCAGATGAGATGGAATGAGAATTAGGCTATTTTCGATGGGGTTGATTAATAGATATTTTGCACTGTTTCTTCAGGTGAAATTTTCTATTTAAACTACTTATGAGTTCTTGTTTAAGTAAAAAGGATACTACTTTAATTGCTGTAGTTTAATTAATGTCCCCCAATGGAATGAGTGAAACAGTCTTAGGACCTCTGCATTTTCTTTACATGAATATACTCTGAATGAACCTTTCTATTACATTTAGTACCTTCCCTTTGCAATAATAAATAGTAGAGTCTGGAATATTAAACAGAAAGAAGGTACTTTTAACAGCAGAGATCAATGTTTTCAAACGTAGCTATGAGCTGTGAGTTCTCTCAAATACCTGATTTTCAGGCAGTGCTTAGGAACAGTCTTCTGAGAAATGGAAGTTTTAGAGTGTAACATAAAATATGGGGCATGCTCACAACCTTACTTATTCTTTTTGAAAGTGTCAGTCACGATCTACGTATCTTCAGGAAAACAGCTGAAAGTGCGCTGTTATAAGAGTCATATACAGAAAAAATTATCTGCAAGTACACGAGTGAGTGCAGACAATATAGAATGGTTCTCCACTTCTGAAAGCCACCCGTGAACCTTTTAAAACTTGAAGGAATGTAGCACTAAAAACTTAATCTAAAAAGCAAGTCTTTACTGGAAACAGAAATAAGTCATTAATATGTTTTCCCTACCTCTTACTTCCATAACTGATACCACTACTAGAGAAATGAGCAAGGTCCTTACCATCTAGATTAATCATTCTGCATCCTGGTCATACCAGCTGTCATGCCATTACATTCCCACCTCCTAGAGCTCTTATGTGTCTCTGTGTTTTTCTGTATTTCAGAGTATTTTATCCAGAGCTTCTAGCTGCAGAGAAAAGCTTAGAAATACAATTTAAATGGAACTGAAGTCTCAGAAGGCCAATAAAATGGTATTATAATAAAACAAGCCATGACTTGAAACCAGCCTGGGGTGTTGTCTATTGGTCTTTGAATGCTTGTGTTTAGTAAGACTGAAGGGTCCTTTTACTTGCTGCTGGTCACTTGAAGACACAAATTTGGAACTGTATTTCTTATGAGAAGTGCTCTGCCAGTTCTTTGTATAATGCTGCACTTAAATCCTGATTTGTCTCTCTTCTGTTCTTCCTCTCTCTTTGCTAGAATCAATGTGGATTTTTGCAGTCAATGAGAATGACAGCTCCAAAACAGTCCAAACCTTCTTTTTTTATGCCTTATCAGGAAAGAGTTAGCATAAAGGTTAGCACAATGCAAAAGTACTGAACTTCCAGATTTATTTCTTCCACCAAAAAAAATATATTTCAGGCAGGCAGCAGAAAGTAATTATTATAGAATTTCTTTGAATGAAAGCTACCTTCTAATCATACAATCATCAATCAAATAAGGGCATAAAAAGACACTGTAGACCTCAGTTGAAGGTGGCCTTATATGAGAATATCTTTTCCATTAGGCAGTGTTTTCATGTGCCAGATGAGAAAGTGAAAGGTGCCAAACACATAGAAGTAAAGGATATTTATGATATGTAAATATTAATTTTCAGTAGTGATGACAGCTTATAAGATTTATAATCAAGATCATGATGGAGAAATGGGGACTAGGGGGTGGGGGGGCACGGGGAACAAACCACTATATCCATTTCAGCCTGGGGACTTTTAGTGTACTCAGTTATAGAATAAATGAGCAGCGTTTTGGTTAGTCAAGTGCTATTATGGACTGCTTCTGATTAGTATGGTATTTTCTGCCTGTTAACCAGTTCTTAGTACTTCAGTGTTATAAAGTGTCTTAAAAACAGTTGTAAACACATCCAGAAGCTTATACAATAGGCAGAAGTTTTAAATGCAGATACAATAATCATATAAACATAATAACAAACATTCATAATACTACATTTCAGAGCTGATCTAAACAGAACACAGCTTTAGCCACAGTTGTAGCACTAAGTCAAAGAGAAACTAATCCCATAATGATCAATAAACACCTTTTTCTATGGCACATACCTATTTTTGGCCATTCAGGACTCCGTTCAGGAGTCCGTTCAGGACTTACCAATGTTCCTGCTGCTTAAGTGCTGACAGACCCATTGAGCAAATTCCATCATTTTATAGTAGAGAACATCCTAAAATCATATTTCATACCTTCATGAAAAATAAATATGTTCACATGAGTATTTCTTCAATAAGAATAGAAAAATATCCTTAAGGAAAACAATATTTTATTTCTAGCTTTATTGCTAGACATATTTCATCACATCAGGACTATATGGAGGGGACCATTTCTGCTGAGAAATTGTGGCTTCAATTCTTGGCAGAGTTTTGGGGCACAACTGATACGTAAACTATAAATATAAATAATGAATGATGCACTTTATATGTGATGAATTTACATCTTAAATACAATTTCATTTGTTTTAAATGATGTGTATGCATGAAATCCTTCACATTATAGGGGTATTTGAAATAAAGCAGTCGGGAGCTGCCAGCAGGAATTAGGCCTTGCAGGATTTGGATACCGCCTTTTTTACAATAGGAAATAGTATTACACCATATGTCAGTTCTATTTATTTGCTTACCCATATGGGAAATTCTTTTTTTACATCTTTGTTAGCTTGTCATGACACTGTTTATGCCAAACATGACTGTGTGTTTGCTTCCTACCTTCTGTAACAAGAAATAACTCTTCTAGATCAATTCCCACCTAGTTAAACTTCAAGGGTTTCCCAGAGAGTTTGCTGTAGCATTATATGTGCAATTGTGCCCTATGCAAGGACTTGTGGGAGAAACCTGTTGCTTCAGGAGTATCAGACATCACTCTTCTTTAACTTGCATTCAGAAAGATAACATTGAGGTCAAGAAAGTCCTGCTAGCAAACAGCCAGTGTCATGGCAAAGTCGTGACCTGCATGGCCGACTGCAGCCCAGGTTGTCAGATTTGTCCCCAGGCTGGCACTGGACTTAGAGAAAGCTTCGAGGGGAGGGACAAAAACTGCCTTTATCCTATCAAAGCCATACCAAGATCTGTTCTGTTTTCCCTTCTGCAAAATCTTTTAAAAGTAATTTTTCTGTTCAAGTTGAAAAGCTATCCCCATACCTGCTACACAGCTGCACACCATTAGTGCCTGAGAGGTCCTTTATGTCCGCTTTTCAGGAGGTCACAGGGCTGGTTTGACCTTCCACAATGGCTTCAGAATTTCTCACTCTAACATTGCCATAAAACCTTCTCACTAGGACCTTGTGACTTGAAGACAAAAAAATAATTGAGAGGTTTTAATACTGTGAGACTGTGCATTTTGTGCAGCTCTCCCATCTTCGCTCAATTCTTATAAATGCAAGATTAAATCAATTTCAGAGAGCTAACTGCGTATTTCTGCCTACCACTCTGATGACAAACATTTTGCAAACAAAGACCCCTTTGCTTGCACTATTGGTTGTCTTTACTACATTCTACTGGGCCGGTATTAAATCGTGAAAACAGCTCGTAAATATGACCTGGCTTTAATAGGAATTGGAATAGTTAAAGAACTGCAGCAACTATGGACAAAGGAGAGAAAATCCAAAGTAGAGGTAGCTGCAGATCCTTTCTGAAAAACATTATTTTACTCCGCAGAATCTCCCAGTGACATATACATTGGCACCACCAAGTTTTGTAAATCCATACAATAATTTCACTTGACTACATGATTACTTGCAGTAAATTTCAAGAATCATGGTATGATCATTTATCCACTAAACCTTTTAACAAGCTTGATTGTTTACTTATCCTTTTCAGAATTTGAACAGAAGTAGGCTTACTAAGGAAATATAATGAAGAAATGTAATACTAAAAATTGTAAACATTTCAAACGAATTAAAAATTGCTAAAGCTTATTTATCTCATTTCATTCAGTACAAGGAAATCTAGAAGCTACATGCCTGTATTTTCAGACAGGATTTTCCACAGAATCTCCTTGAGCAAGGCATATACCATATATTGGCCCTAAATCAAACTCATCACCGTCATTATCTTCCTTCATGTACAGGAATTCTTCCATCTAGTGACAGCAGCAATTTCACAGATAAACAGGTCATCTGGGCCTTTATTAAAGTCTGCAAACAGTAATGGGAATCTTTGCACTGATTTCAAGGATCAGCTTCTTTATCACTGACTAGCTGTTTCTAGTGCTGGAAATAACCACAGGAGGAGGTGTATTTAAATCGTCTGAGGTTTCACCTATACTGCTAAAGAAAAGAGGACCATGGGGCAATTCCTGTGCTGAAGCCTGGCTCATACTGATTCACAGCCATCAAGCTGGTCCTCTAAAGCAGACTGCCATATCCCTATCTACATAGCATTTAGTCTATACTAAGTGGTCTATATATACCATGTAGGTAGTATATACCTGTGTACATGGTGTACCGTACTTATCCTAAGATAATATTTCCTATGATTTCCTAAAATTAAATATCTGAAATAAAGTGGAGGTTTTGTTGCAGATCATCAGAATGGTATTTTTATAGCATGAAAACTGAGAATGAATATAAGTACAGCTGAACTGGCCATGTAGACGCATCTTGGTTGTCATGAGAACCCTAACTTTTCTGTGGTCATCTCCAAGTATCTAAATGACTTGGAAAAAGCACACTGAATCGTGTATCTTTTGGGAGCAGGACTTACACATCATTTTCCTGATCCAAGAATAATATAGCTGATCAATGCAAAGAAAGAGTGAAAGATTAATTTTTGTAAGCATAAGAAAAAAATTGACCACTTTGATCTACATTTTGAACAGAAGAGAGGGCTTGCCCATATCTTAAGCAAAGTTGGTCCAGTCCTATAACTTTGACTTAGATCAGAATTGCATAGATGCAGAGCCAAGGAGGTGGTTGACTACCCCTTATGTTAGCAAATGCAAAAAATTTCTAAAATCTCTAAACCATGTTTGCTAAAAAAATGTCATTTTCCATTGTTGTTATTTCTGTCCCTAAAAATTAAATTTATAAATATTAGGTAATGGATAAACCAAAACCTTGTATACAGAGGACTAAAATCAGCTTACATTGACATAGACAGACTGTAAAGAGAAACAGCTGAAAACAAGCATTAGGGGAAATAGTACTGAGAGTCTCTTACTCTGTTATTTAGCCAACACAGTTTTTTTCAGTGATGCTGGTGTGAAATTGGTCAAAGAAAGAGATATCAACTTTTTTTTCAGTCTTTGTCTGATTTTTTGCTGGCCTTTACCTTGTGTGGTAATGGTTGTGTAAAGTAGTAACAAAATATTACCACATACAAAGTTTTTTTTTTTTATTAATGTAACACTTTTCTCTCTCTGAGTAGGAGAAAGAGGTTATTCAAAGAGAATGCATTTTGTACATGGGAATTACAGCTGCATTGCTGCTGTGAAATGGAACAACATTAATCCATTCCTTGGCAACCATCACAGTGAGCATGAGAAATGATGCAGTAAACATATGTAACCTATTCCTCTTACAAACTAAAGAATGTTTCCTTAGAGTCCTCCTCAGATGCTGTAATAAGAGATGTTTCAGCAATCCTATCCTTTACAGAATATTGCAGGAGAAAGAAAAAAAAATTAAAGGACTTCCATATTTAATTTTCAAATACATTGGTTATTCTATCGCTGTACTTGTTCCAAATGATTTGAGCAGCTTCAGGACAACAAAGCATTGTTTGGGTATATGGCTTTGAAATATCTCTGATTACACGCACTGTAGCCTATCAAAACTGAAAAACATGCTTCTTGCCAGACCTAGCCTTGGTTGTTTGTCTTTTCAATCTGGCCATAAAATGCTAGGGCGGAGAAGTGGGCGAAATAGTGATTCTGTTCCCAGCTCTGCCCTGTCCCCCTGGGTTGTCCTGCTTGCTCCAAGCACGATGGTCAATGGTGGATAAGCCTGACCAGTCTGTGCTGCAGAATGCCCCTAAGCTGCCCTCAAAACCAGATTTACTGCCCTTACCAGCAATAAACATGGATGTAGAGGCCAAGTCATTTAGACTAATGTGGGATGCACTTTATCACTTTTGAATAACAACATCCTTGTAAGCTGACTTGGGAACCTTTATGCCATGTCCTATTTTAGCAAAGAATCAGAGGGAAGCAGGCAGGTAAAAATCAGCCGGGGAGGTGGGGAGGCTTGAAAGTACCCATTCTCTACCATCCTAGGCACAGCTTTTCAACTGAAATACAAATACAGCTTACGAGCAAAAACCAGAGACAATAAAAAAAAAATCTATTGATTTCAATGGAGACAGGATTCTGCCTTTAAAATGGATATAAATTTATAAATTTGAACAAAGCTACCACTCTTCAGCTGTTTTAACATTGCAGGTAATTCAATTAATGTGCAAACATCATGTGATATGAATCACTCAAGATAATAAGCAAATCCAGGACAATTTAAATTACTTTGTTTGTAAACACTTATGTTCAGCAAAACAAAAATCCCTGAAATTAAAAATGGGTTCTAGAATGATTTACTAACTGAAGTAATAACCTTTCAGTGTAGGTGGACATTGTTCCTGTGGTTTCACTGGATCACGCTGGTACTTATAGTTAAATGTATACTTAAACTTGATCAGGGCCAAAATACATTGATGCCTTTAGTACTTTTTATGTTTAAAAATGAAATTTTGGAATTATTTCTTATTCCTAAATTCAAAAAGCATACTGAACAATGTTCCTTACAGTAAAATAAACTTATTATATTCCCATAACAACTTCATTTTTCAAGTTAATGCAAGTAAATGCTTTAAAAAAATTATAATAGCAATAACTCATTTTCAGAGTGGCATTGTGAATAACGAGTTCTGTCCCAAATTAAATTATAAAAAAGTTAACTAGGCTAACTTGAAGTATTTTAAAAGTTTTTTTCTTAATTTAAAGCAAATTGAATTAGAGCACTACAGATAGTGAAATAAAATTCACATTTGGGATAACAAATTTGAAGTTGAATATATTATTTTGAGTGGTATTTTTCCTCTTTATCTGAACAAGGACTCTTAAATTGCTAATTCCATGGCAGCATTCTTATTTGACAGAATCCAGAATTGAACCTGGATGAACATGAAGAAATCTGCCTTCATTACCAGATATCCAATTAAACTGTCCAGTTTCTTAGGATCCTGAGTGATGATAGCACATTAAGGCAGAAATTATTCACTGTGAATGATTCTGACACATGCTATCCTTGGGAACATGCCTCTCCACCACCGCTCTGTGTGAGTAACATCCCTCGTTGCTCAGGGGTTTTGTTGCCCTTCCACACTCCCGCCTTATCGCAGGAAGCATATCGTGGCATCTGCCCAGGCACTGCTTCTTGGACATGTCTGTACCTTTCCCTGGTGCAGAGTGGTAATTCTTCTTAATGAAGAGAATTAAATATGGATTTCCAGTCACACAGAATGGGAACATGAGTTGAACATACTGCTCAGAAGACTCCAGACATTTATGTACTGCATGTATTATGGAAACGCTTGAGGTCAGTTGCTGAGACTTGAGCTAAATAGGGTTTTTTTGTGCAAGTAACTGTAAACATAAAACAAGACAAAAATCCATGCTGCAAATGCACAGTAACCTAAGGCAAATTAGGGGGAAAGGGTGAGAGAATGTTTTACCCAGGAAATAAGCCAGCATGGCAATCAGGTGGGAGAGGGTGTAGGCAGCAAGAGAAATGTGGCACCTTGCCTAATACTTCAGCCACATTGGAGCAAAACTAAAGCTTACTTGTAATAAGGAGATAATAAATTCCTTAAATTCTAATCTAAGTATGTTGCTGGTGGGATCCTTTCAAAACAAGTTAAGTGTTTTAGGAGCACAAACTCCATTGCAATTCACACATGAGCTTGATCATGCTCCTATAAATCAGAAGTCCTTTGTTTCCAAGCAAAATGTAGTTACAGTACTGTAAAAATTGTAAAAGATAAGAATCAGCTTTTGACATTTTGCTGTGAACTCAGACATGATTCCTTGCATATGTGCTACCTGGTAATTATCTTAATTCTCTTTTCATTAGGTGCATCCATCCATGTGCCAATCGCACTCTTCCACTTTTCACCTCACATTTTGCTTCAGAAGCATTAACGCAGAAAAAAAGTCAGGTTTAAAACAAGGTTTTGTAGGATCATTGCAGGAAATTATGTGGTTGAAGTTGAATGAGATCAAAATGAATGATTGCAATGGTCACCTCTGATGCCAGGAACTCAGCTGAATTCCCAGTGTAGGTGTAGTGTGAACTCCAGCATTATATACAATGATGTGTGTATAAGAGATGAGAACAAAAGTCTAATGCTTGGTGGTCAACAGTTTCCTTTAGCCTCCTGGCTTATCTTCAGAGTTTTTGAAAGCATAATCTCTGTAAGATGGTGTATAAAGAGCTATGCCTCATATGGGAGAAGCTTTTTAAGTTGTTTCAGGATAAGACACTGACAGAAGAAAAAACACCTTCTGTTTGTTAAGGCGATTGTGGATTTTGCCTACAAGGTTATTTCTTGAGGCAAAAGGAAGCAGCTGGCAGGAGATGGTATACAGCATCTTTTTATTTTTCTGAGACTTCTGGGAAAACATAAGGGAGTTCTTAGGGTAGGGAAAATGTTCCCAGAGCAGCGTAATGGGAGATCATCAGCACCTCCCAACACATACAACGGAAGATCGTTTAGCATCTGTTCTGGAGCTCCACAGTGTGCAAGCCAAGAGTCCGGGTACTGGCAATCAGGCATGGAGATGGATCACAGTGTGAGTGCCAAGAGTCTTGGATACTAGTAAAGCACGGAGATGGATATTTTGATTGGAGGGCACATATGAAAAGCAGTAAAATTATGTTTCCTTCCAGTGCTTTGAATGTGAACAGACTAAAGAATCTACTTACGTTCTCGATAGCTTGAATATTTCACTTAGTAGAAACGAGGCAGAAATAGAATAGAAATTTTAAATAGGAGGAATTAATTTTTTGAAATATATATTCCACTCAACTCATTTAATCTCTCTGTGCCTTGCTTTTCCATAAATGTTCTAAAAGAACAAATACATGATAACGATTAGGACGTTATATATTCAGGTAGAAATACCTGCTCACATAAGCAATCTCATTGAAGCCAATAAACCTCAAATAATGTAAAAATAAAATCATAGAATAATTTGGGTTGGAAGGAATGTTTAAAGGCCATCTAGTCCAACCCCCATGCCATGGGCAGGGACAACTTCCACTAGACCAGGTTGCTCGGAGCCCCGTCCAACCTGACCTTGAACACTTCCAGGGATGGGGCATCTCCCACATCTCTGGGCAACCTGTTCCAGTGTTTCACCACCCTCACTGTAAAAAATTTCTTCCTTATATCTAGTCTAAATCTATGCCCTTTTAGTTTAAAACCATTACCCCTTGTCCTATCACAACAGGCCCTGCTAAAATGTTTGTCCCCATCTTTCTTATAAGTCCCCTTTAAGTACAGAAAGGCCACAATAAGGTCTCTCCAGAGCCCTCTCTTCTCCAGGCTTGTCCTGGTTTCAGCTGGGATAGAGTTAATTTTCTCTCCAGTGGCTGCTATGTTTCAGATTTGGTATGAAAGGAATGTCAATAATGCATATTGTTTTAGTTGTTGCTAGGTGATGTTTATACTATTCAAGGACTTTTTTCAGCTTCCCATAGAAGCATAGAAGGAGCATAAAAAGAACAATGGAATGGCCAATGAATTATTCCGTACCATAGAAGTCATGTTCGATATATAAATGGGAGTTGGCCAGGGGGTGGGTATCTGCAATCACTGCCCTGGATGGGCTGGGCAACCAATTCACTGGGTGGTGAGAGTGACTTGTGTTGTGTTACTTTATCTTGTATGTTCTTTTACTGTCATCATCATCATTATTATTATCGTTATTTTCCTTTTCCTGTTATTGTTCTATT
The DNA here is from genome assembly GCA_008711295.1 of Anarhynchus alexandrinus. Lineage (NCBI taxonomy): Eukaryota > Metazoa > Chordata > Aves > Charadriiformes > Charadriidae > Anarhynchus > Anarhynchus alexandrinus. The sequence goes on from VUYV01000240.1 coordinate 51,132, forward strand.
GAACCGTCTTTTTCTCAACCCACAAGGTTTTTTTCCCTTCCCTTTCCCCTCCTTTCCTCCCTCTTCTCCCTACCCTTCTAGGGGGGAGGGAGAGAACTCTGCAAAGGGCATTGTGCTCCTAGCTGCAAGCTGGGAGCCCAACTCTCCCCAACTCTCTCAGCCTGTCCTCATAGGAGAGCTGTTCCATCCCTCTGCTCATTTTTGTGGCACTCCAACACATACTTGCCTTTTCTGTGTTGAGCACCCCAGAGCTGGACTCCAGATGGGGTCTCATCAGGGCAGCATAGAGGGGCAGAATCACCTCCCCTGACCTGCTGGCCACACTTCTTTTGATGCAGCCCAGAATACGGCTGGCCTTCTGGGCTGAGTGCGCACATTGCTGGCTCATGTCCAGCTTTTCATACACCAATACCCCCAAGTCATTCTCCATCGGGCTTCTCTCAGTCACTTCATCCCCCAGCCTGTACTGATACTGGGGATTGCCCCGGTATGAATCACATTCCTCTGAATGCAAAGGTATTTTAGACTCTATAGCAAGGCTTTCCTATGGGACACAAATTGCTACTGTAATTGTAAAAATAGAAATGTTTTTTCAAAGGATAAGCAGGTATGAGTGTTAGGGTCTCACTTCTACAGTGATTACACTACCTCTCCTTTTGAGCCATACCAATGTGTCTGCGTTGAAATCCACAGGGTGGCACCAGTGCATGCTAAATTAGCTACAAGGAATATTTGACCTACGGTATTTACATTGCAGACTCCTGTAGTGGAAAGAGTGGATGCTCTCAGTTCCTTAATGTGTAGGATTTTGGCCATCAAGTGTCCTTAGCAGTTTGAGGTTCACAGCACTGCTCAGCTACATAACAATGATTCAGCCATATTTGTTATAAAGGCAGCTTCTGCAGATTTTAAAAACTGAACAAGGAATGGGCCATTTTCCTGGGGCTGTTTGATTAATAGGCATTAAAAGGTAATTGCACTTAAGAAATTCATTAAAGTATTTTCAGCGAGTCAAATGCTGGACTAAAAGGGAAAAGGTAGAGACCAAGCAAAGATGTTATCTAATATTCATTGAGCTGTGAACGTTTCTAACAGCATGTACTATATGGTCAAATATTTTTTAAATGGGGATAATCCACCCTAATGCTGGAGTGATGAAGACATGTTGAGATGATCAGTGCACATCAAGACCTGAGTCTTGGCAGGAGCGAGCTGCTGTCAGGAGACAGTTGTGTGTTTCTCACTGCTGCTGCAGAACTTCACAGCACACAGTTTTGCTTATTACGTAGCTGATTGTTTCTGTTATTATGTTATCAGCTGAAAATCCTGCTGCTATATAATGTGCCAGCCTTTTGCAACTGAAGTATATTGGTGTCAACTAATGGATATCTGGGTTAAAAAAGTCATTTTACAGTAAATCTAATTTACCTGCATATGGTTATCCCCCATGCCTCTTGCTCAGCAGAAGAGCAATGGCACCTCTGCCTACATCAACTCTCAGGTCAGTTGGTGCTCAACATCATCTCCTGCCAGGAGCCTTTGAGGAGTCAGGGATGTACTGACAATCCTAAAAGCTTTTGTAGAACAGACAGATTGAGAAACTGGATGGCAGTGTGAGCAAATAAAGCAAATGGAAAAAAAAAGAAGAGATTAGCACAGTAGCTAGTGATCAAGTAACTTCAAAATGGGATTGGAGATGTTATCTAATTTACATTTTGTGAGAAAATCATCAGTGATCAGACAGTTCAGCAAATTATCAAAGTAATCACGTTTCTTCGTTGCATCAGATAGGAAATTTCAAACAAAACACAGCCTTTCAAAAAGCCCCAAACAAGTAAGTTTTAACATTTAGTGGCAATGATGAGAATTCTTTTATATTATTCATAGTGTATTAGTTGCATTCAAAATGATAGATTTCAGTAGATACCTGTGGTTCTTGCTGTGCATTGCTTTACTGTGGCCTGCCATATCTATTTTGTTCTGAGCTTCCTCACAGTCTCTATATAGCCTTGTGTTTTACCTTTGAAATACAGAGGGAGCTGGGATTTTTAAATTCTACCTTTAACTGCTATTGAGTTGCTCAGAGGCCTTGATCCAATCATTCATTCTCTTGCTCCTTCAGTTTTCTTACGTACAAAATGCATGTAATACTTATTAATTTCTTATTTTTTCTTTGAGGTTCTTACATGAAAAGCAATTAAAGTGCAAAATACTACCACAGAATGCCAGAAATGCCCGCTAGGAGTCATCAGTAAGCACCAAACAGATGGAAAACCACCATGATCATGCCAGAGTTTAAAAGTTACCTAAAATATCAGGAAAATTTCTGAAATTGCGAATATATTTAAATTGGGACTTAACTTATTTGTGCCTCCAATAGAACCAATCTCCAGCAGTACCCTCATTTTCATTCTTATTCTGATCTTTTAAAAGGTCAGAGCAAACGACCAAAAGCTATGCCAAGATCATGCAGGGAGAAGAAAAAGAAGAGAAAAGATTTGTGCCACATTTTCTGCTTATAGAGGAAGTCCTGAATACTCCAATGATAGGGACAGAAAAGAAAAGAAAGCCCATTTTCAAGACAGTGAAATTTATCATCCTCCTGAAAGAATGCTGAAGATTGGGTAATACAGCAGCAATTTTCCAGCCACAAAGGCACAGTAACTATCATGTTAGATAAAGACTACCATGATTCAAAATCATTTGGTCACATCAACAATGGAGCATAGAAATGCTCAGAGAAAACACAGCTATCCTAAGCCCCTTACAAACCAGACAATAGCAACTGCTATAAATGAACAAGGCAGAATAATCAGTCAGAAGGAAATCTCCACTGTCTTAATGTTCTTCTGACACAGCAACATCTTTTCACCTGTGGACAAAGACTCCAGTCATACATCTTTTGGGGTTTCAGAGCCATTGTCAGCTGAGCCTTCATGACAGTGAGAAGTTTCTTTCACAAATTACTTCCCTGAAACTATTGGTTGATTCATAAGTTGTGGCTCTCCTAAGAAAGCTCCTAAAAATAGTGACAAAATTTGATGGAAATAGTTATAATTCAGAGATTAACTGGAAGAAGGGGAAGGTTGTAAAGAATTCTTAAGTGCCCTTCCTAGCTTACACTATGTATATCCATTCTTGCATAATTTTTTATTCACACCAGTGAACTACTGTTTTGGATGTCTTACCTGTTTAAAAGGACACCAGAATTAATTTCCTTATGTGAAGCTGTATTCCACATTCTCCTATGCCTTTTGCTGATTTTCTTCCAGCTTCTAGCATGAAAAAAACCCAAATGGCAATATAATAGGGGCCAAACATCATAAGAATAAAAATAGAATAATTTTAATTGCCAAACCAGAAGTTTGGACCAAAATATCAAAAGGAGAGCTCATGAGATTCCAAGCCTGTGAACTTCATGCTATCGTTAGAATCCAGGATAGACAGTGCAGCTATATTTTAGATGTTTAGACCTGATATAAACATCTTCTCAGGCATTTATATTTTGGTGTACATTGTTGACAAGAATCACAATAGTGAGGAATTTCAAAATTAGAAAAAATCAAAATTTTTCAAAATTGAAAAAAACCTCAAATTTCAATTGGACCTACAAGGTATGCATTCATGTTGGAATGCATCAGCTATGTTTAGCCATCTAAAATCAAGCGTATATTCTTTTCTTGGGCAGCCAACGGGGAAACATTGGTACCTACTGGTAGTAGCACATCACATTTCCTTTAGGCATCTCTTGTACCTCTGCTTGCATAAAGCACTGACCAGTACATCTCATCCACTAACTGTGCACCATTAGAATGTCCTAATTCAATCCCCTCTAATAATGCACTTATCTTGAATCAGATGGTATCTACCATGATGCTAGGTCATAAAAGAGAGTGGGGTTTTTTTTGGTTTTCCTAATTTTAAAGATACTGGATGTTCTGAATTCAGAAACAAATATTTTTCTCCTTTCTTACTAGAAATACCAGAATTTCTTGCTCAATTTGCTAGCTCACAAACTAAAGTTCCAATACATGAAATATACAAAGCGTTCAATCATGAGAATTTACCTTTTCTACACTGTGCAAGGTGCTTTCTTTCACAGTGGAGCATTTATGACTGTATGACCTCCATGAAAGAATGTGTCATTTATGTCAGTGGACTTTGGGTATTCATTACCCAAAGCTCAACATGAGCCAGCAATGTGCGATCGCAGCCCAGAAGGCCAACCGCATCCTGGGCTGCATCAAAAGAAGTGTGGCCAGCAGGGCGACGGAGGTGATTCTGCCCCTCTACTCCACTCTCGTGAGACCCCACCTGGAGTACTGCCTCCAGCTCTGGAGTCCCCAACATAAGAAGGACATGGACCTGCTGGAGCGTGTCCAGAGGAGAGCCACGAGGATGATTAGAGGGCTGGAGCACCTCTCCTATGAGGAGAGGCTGAAAGAGTTGGGGCTGTTCAGCCTGGAGAAGAGAAGGCTCCAGGGAGATCTTATTGTGGCCTTCCAGTACCTAAAGGGGACCTACAGGAGAGCTGGGGAAGGACTTTTTACTAGGGCATGTAGTGATAGGATGAGAGGGAATGGCTTTAAACTGGAAGAGGGCAGGTTTAGACTGAACATTAGGAAGAAGTTTTTCACTTTGAGGGTGGTAAGGCACTGGAACAGGTTGCCCCGAGAGGTTGTTGAGGCCCCATCCCTGGAGGTGTTCAAGGCTAGGCTGGACGTGGCCTTGGGCAACCTGGTCTAGTGGGAGGTGTCCCTTCCTATAGCAGGGGGGTTGGAACTCGATGATCTTCAAGGTCCTTTCCAACCTAAACCATTCTATGATTCTGATTCTATGATTACTGGATGTCTATGTCCAAAAGAATACCACTGAGTGATGGTCCAATTTTCTCTCATGTTTCTTTACAGGTAGAAAAACCACACAACTTTTATCCCAAAGTAATGGTTTGCAAATCTAATATTCTTAGCCATCCTGATCACTTATAATCTGACTTACTTTTGCTTACGTTCCAGTTCTCCCCCTCAAGCCCCCACAGATACTTGCCTAAGCATTTGTAGTGCTTCATATTTTATTCTGCAGTTCCTAAAACAGACACCTTTCTGATTTTATTAATCCCTTCCTTTTAGAAGATGATAATTAGGCCCAATTTTCAGAAATATTAAGTAGCCAGAACACTAATTTACTCTAGCAAGGGTGACAGGAATTCAGTGTCAAGCCTTAGACATCTCATGGCACACACTCAAAGAATTAAAAGCAATGGGTGTTAATGAAAATATACATCTTAATTCAATATATATTTCTCTAAAGTTGAGATTTTTCACACTGATAATCTGTAAACAGTGTCTCTGAATAAATATACATTTACATTTAGAAATTCCATTTAGTGTTATTTAAATTTTGTTAAGCTTACGTAATTCCCATGTGTAGGAGTCATTATACACTAACAGCTATGTTACTTGTCTCTTAGAACAAGGATAATTTGGAACTGATTATCATTACTAGTGCCTTGCTGAAAAGCATTTTCTAGCTAAAACCAGTCTTCTCCAGCTAAATCAAGCCTTCTCCAGCATTTCTGTGGAGATTAAAAAATGCCTGGGCAAGTAAGTAAAAAAACCCCAAACCACCAAATAGTAACACTTAGTCTTAAAACCTACCAAACTTATGAGACTTCAATTCAAAATAAATCATAGGGAAAGGATGGTTGGGTTGGCAAAAGTAACGCAGAACCTATTTCCCAGGAGAACCAGTGAGTCTATTTTGCCAGACTGGCTTCCTTGTCTTTTGGATGCCCAACTGTTAGTAAAGGCCCCAGGTGCTACCGTTTCCTTCTACTGTTCCCATGCTCAGTGTTAAACTCACTGACCACACTCTCAGATCTAGGCTTTAAACAAACTTAGAGGAACACAAAACGGGTTTTTTTCTGCCTCTCCTAGCAATGTGATGAACAGAGTACACTGTAGGTATTAAGCAGATAAGGAAAAAAGTGTCAAGTATTTTACAGTATTAGTTGCATATTTTAAATTAAAAATCAGCAACAGACAATATATAAGTGAATACAGGACAAAATATTCCTGTTCTAGACTGGGACATTTTAATATTATGTAAAGAGCATAGGTTCCAAGGCAATAATTTACAGTACTATTGAGAAACAAATATTGTATGCAGTTTCACATAATATATACCATCACCCACGTCTTACGAAAGCCTCAGAGAAAAGTCCTTGATGTTTCCTATTAATATTGCTCACATGAGTTTAAAACAAATGTAATAGCCCATTACACTTTTGCTCCCCTCAACACCCTTTGCATACATTTTGAAAATAACATCTTGCTACCTCATTTCTATTGAAATCAAAGTAAAAGAATGCATCTAGTCCAAGTATTTGAATATACTCAATTTTTATTTGAAATCACTAAACTTGTACTATCAGTACCCTGCTTTGATTTTCCAAAACCCAAAACTTCCCTGTCAGACACCTTCACTTTAAATAATTTAAATAGGAATACCTGTCTACCTTTCTTCTAAGTAATGTTACAGGACTCATGTTTTCCCCATGCTGAAGAAGAAAGCCTTCTAACTTCATTTATTTATGGTTACAATCTTACATAAAAAGAAAGGACCCCTATTAAATTTAATTAGATATTTTTATTTGGTTTCAATCAGAGCAAGATTCAGCTGGCAGGTGTTATTGTAGCTACAGCTGCTTGATGGTCTGGCCCAATTGGTATCTTGACTGCATTTTTTGTTCAATCAACCACAATACTCTTGACCAAAAGTATTCATGCCCAAAAAGATGTTTTTAATGCGTCAGTTGATATCATGCCAGCTAAACAAAGTAAATATCAGGAATTATAACCTTCATCTTTCTGTATTTTTCTGCTATAAATTCAACTGCAAAAGCAGGTGGGTGGCCTTCTGATTCAATAGCTAGTTTTTTAGGTAGAGGTTTTTAAATTAAGATAGCTAATGAATTTGGTTGTAGAAACATCTGTGCTGTTTCTTAAAGGAAAACTACAGAACACCCTGTTCAATCAGCTGGGAGCCTGTTTTTGAAAACAACAAAATGCTCTTCCAAAAAAAAATTGAGTCTGCTTCTGAGCTGAAACTTCATTGAAGCTGATGAAAGAACCTGTAGGGACAGTAGTGCTCTGGGACTTCAGCCCTGTGTCTTGTGACTCTTCAGGGAACCTCCAAGAGCTGTTAATTTAATTGGAGGGGGGTTGTGCCGTTGTACACATGATAGCAGTTTTTCTTGAGCTCCTAAACCTCCTTTCTTGCCAAGTCATGTACCTTTTAATTCCAGAGATAGCAGAACTCCATTTCTTCTGAAACAGGGCAAGATCTACCAAGGTTTTAAAGATTTCACTGCTTTTATACAAGAATTCTTTGATCATACTACATAGTATTTGCTACCAACCTGTACCTTGCCAGTCCTTCTGTTTCAGCACAATATTTTATCTATTCTGTGTAGATTAATAAACTATTACTATGCTAAATATTTGGTTTTATGAAGACCATTATCTGTAATAATGAAATGATAGTTAAAAATCATGCAGCCTTGCCTGAGTATTGGATGGTTAGGTCTAGTTTTAACATCCTAAGCAATAACAACATGTCAGGCGAGAGGCTGTTTTTTGGTTTTCCTGTGCTCTCTAATCTATATGATTCTACAGGGTTTCTACCAGCATTCAAAACCAAACAGGTATTTGCAGAATGAGGGAGGTATTCCAACCAAATTAAAATTGTGACTGGCCTCTACCAGAGTAGAATAATGACAAGTTTTCTTACTGAAGCACTGTTTGTTTGTACTATATTCTTCAGTTAATTACAAGTCATCCAAAAGAGTAAAAATACAGTAGTTACAAATCTCTTCTTAATCCCTTGGAACTATGCTGAACAGTGCAGCACTGACTCCCTTGCTAGATTACTGGAAGGCAAATATTAAATTCCATCAAAGCAGCAGTTACTAAATCCATGTTTGTAATTAATTCACTACTGATTAGTTCTAACATGCGAGTGGTCTGACTGGGTCTAGAAAGGCAACTAAAATAAAAGAGAGGAAAAGAAGTCTGTGGCTGGTGTAAAATTGCATCTGTTTCTGTTATGAGCAAAAACAATGCCATAAAAAGAGCACCGATTATTTTTTGAGATGGCAAGATTTGGCAGTTTGCCCTTCTGCCACACTAAACATTTCAGAGACATCTTGCATTATTTTCATTGCTTTCGTTATAAACACCATACTGTATATCAGATCCTAGCCTGGTGAAAATCATTACAGATCTATTGAAGATTATTGCTTTCTTCATATTGCAGCAGCTATAGATGTGATTTTTGTTTATTGACAGATTTATTATCAGTAATTATTAAAAAATATGTTCTGTTGTTCACCATCATTTCTCAGCAACAGTAGTAATTAAAACGTTTAAGTAATCCAGTTGTACACTTTGTGGTTTTGACTGACTGACAAAACATCTGTAAGTGCTAATACTGGAAATGAAGAGCTGTAAATGTTCTCTGTGTTAGCATGAATTACCTGGTGAATATCAATGAATGCATCTGCAGAAATAAGATTGCTGCAGTGATATTTTCGTAGCTAACACTAATCAACTAAAAAAAATGCAAGCAACTCCAAAATTAGACTCTGTAAATCATAGCACCTCAGCGAGAAATAAACTATGAGTTCCAGTTTTTTCATTCAGAGGGACTGAAAAGAGATATTTTCATTTCCTTTAACACTGTCACTGTTCTTGCTTCTTCTTCTGAAAGCTTCCTACTCATTAAAACCTCCTCATGGTCTTTACATAAGAATAAACCGCTCCTGAGGCAGAGACAAAAGTCAATACAGGTATGTGGATTTACATATCCTGTTTGCTTTCATCTGGCAGCTCCAAAGACATTCAGCAGCCAGGTATGCTTGCTTTCTTTTCTCATTGGCCCCCTTGTCTCAGCATGATCCCAATTTGACTTTTGATCTGCAGTATTCAAAAGTAACGAAATAGAACAGCAGCACTGAGAGAATTAGAAACAAAATCACTGATTAAACTATTGATCAGCGACTCTGTTAAAACTAAGGTATTACTCCATTTGGAATTAAACCACCAAATATGGGTTGCAATGGGGTGAAAGATCTGACCCAAACATAGAAAACGTACAGAAATTTTGAGTTCAAGATGTGCAAGAGAGGAGAAAGGAACCTTGAGATTGGGCAGGAAAAACTGTGATAGTGAAAGGGAGAGATAGCACAAAAAGTCTGCCTACTTGTTTTTAATGGTGGTTGTCTGTATTACCATCATGCCTGCCATTCTAACCTTGAGCAAGACTCAAGAGGTGGAGCTCTTTTTTGAAAGCTTAACTAATGATAGAGGGTGATGCCATCATCTCGATGCTGAAGTGAGTGCAGCTTTTAGACACTGATAAATGTTCATGTTCAAGGAACAGAGAAAGGGAAACTAGAGGGGACATTACAAAAGGAGCAAAGGTTTTGCCAAAGGGAGAAAAGAGAAGAATAATTCTTACTGCATCAGCACTCTGAATGAGGATTAATAGGGTAAGACTTTATTTGTCAGCCAAAATATAAAGCAGTAATCAGATAAAGGGGCAAGGATGGATCTTTGAGCAGCTGTGGACTATGAATACACAAATTTTAGACAAAGTTTGATGGTGACAATCTAGATTGAGGATGGACCCAAAGCAGAGGCCAAGTTATGGGTATGAGAGGCAGGCACCACAGTGGGAGCTTAGCTGTTTGCCTACTGCAAATGAGAAGACATAGCTGAGAGCTTTGTTACAACCTCCAGCTGTTCAGTAAACACCATGGACAGACCAAGGACAGGCTTAGGAGCTGAATTTTCAGAAGACACACAGCTTTTCCATATGCTTTGCCACATCAAATGACCATTTGTCAATAAGCCTATGTCTTTGCACACCCGTGCCTGTTCTGGAAGTCATCTTTCCTATCTAGACTGCTGGCTTACATATTTCATGATGTCAGTGACTGCAACTTACAGGATTGTTACTATGTCCTGTCTTCTCAGTATCTGCCCTTTAGACTCTAAGCTCTTAAAATGAATATTTCTCTTATGTTGAACAATGTAAAGGACAAATATTGTCATATATTCTTTCATCTAAATAGTAAGATTTAACAATCTGTTCCTTCTTCCAGAAACACAAAACATTTTTGCAGTGAACATTTCACCTGCAATTATTTTTCTTGTAGATACTGCTTCTCCATAGCCACCTTTAAAAAAGCACCTTTTCTTCCATCAGTGGACAAATAAAGTTATGTGAAAAGGTAGCATTAGGAATGCATTGAGTATAATTTAGCTATCTGTAAAAAGCAAGAGCAACAGCATCTTACTTCTCAGTCCATCAACGCTTGCCTATGCATGGTCTGTGTGCTGTACCTAAAACTACTATATTATTTGAAGTTGATCTGAGACAGTAATGAAATAGCTTCTGTATATATTTCCTTCCTACTGTGTATTTATATATAATATACATTTATATAATCAGAAAAATTAAATATGGTAAATAGTGTTGTTGGAATCACTGTATTCATGTGTGAATCTTCACTTTTTAGATGATGTTAAACACTTGAATATTCAAGTTGGAAGTCATTAGAATTAAAAAGTCAGGAAGAAATACTTTCTGTGAATATAAGCCCAGCCTCTTTTCTTAATTAATATTCCATCAGCAGTTTGATGGTAACTTGTAAGCTAAATTAGCTGATCTAGATGTAATTAAGCTTTTGTAAATGGAATGTGCCTCTACACTGTCATGACTGTCTCTACAAGACAGAGACACTACAACAGTGCACATGAAAACATACTTCGTTCTCTCTCATGTTCTCTTAGTTGGATACTCTTTCTGTGTAATGAATAGTTAATTATTTTATTATATCCTTATGTGGACAGAATCTGTTAGACACTTAAGTGGTCTAACAGCATAAAACATTGACTAAAACTGACAAAAAACAATTGTCCAAAAACTTTTTTTTTTTTTTTTTGTGGAGACTTCTGGGTCTGTTTTCCATTGGGAAATAAATAAAATAGCAGCTTTCTCAGTCCTATGCTGGTATGTTATACTATCACCACAAAATGAAGGGAAAATATTTTTCTTTTACAGGTACATAGAATCATTTTATATTTAAAATTATAGATGCTTTGTTTCATGACAGCTTTGTGAATCAGAGGGATCTGATGAGAAAAAATGGCTTAGTTTTGGTTGTAGTTCCAAGCATCAACTATTTATCCCCACTCCAATGGGTAGATGGCTCATCTGTCAGGCTACTAAACTGCTGCAAATTACATCAAATAAGATGCTGAGGAAAAGAGAGGGAGATGCTGCATTACCAGAATCAGTTGTTGTGTAACTTACAAAGGGTCTGCTGGCCTCTATAAACAATGAAGTTATCCCTGCATTAGCCACAGTGACCTCTGAGAGTGATTTCTTGACAAGTAAGGTGGTAACAATTACAGTGAAACTGAGATCTATACATGTCAATTGGAGCTTTTATTCTTTTACTGTTTGATGCTTAAAAAAAATTCCAACATTTCACAACAGCAGGACTCATAGCAGAGAGTGCAAACTAGGCTCATCGTTGCACTTTAACTGACGCATCGCTCTGACCGTGTTTTACAATTTTATACAGCACCAATCCAATTATGCAGAAACAGACTGCTTTTATGCCTCATACGTCTGCTTAATATCAACTGCAGTTCAGAACAAAAAAGAGCCTTGAGTCTTGCCATGAATTCTCTATACTGGACAGGAATTAAATATTGTGGTAGTGAAACAAAGGGAAGCAGCAAAAGTCCAATAAATCAATGAGAAATTCAGGTTGACCTTGGCAGGCTTCGATTTATTGCTGAAAACCAATGCTAGATAATACTGCAAATATTTTTCTGTGAACTTTGACTTAATTTTTCCTCCTTTTTTTTGCAGTTTCCCTTTGGTGCTACTTTCTGCAAATCCAACAGTAGGTGAAATTACCATGGTGAGTGCAACCAGCAAGAGGAAAGAAGACATTGAAGGATATTTTCAAAAACTTTGTTTTAAAGTCAGTATTAGTGTGACCATATGAAACTTGACTCACAAAGATTACACCAGTGAGTTATGTGAATCCTGTGCCCAGCGACACTGCTCACATTTTGCATATCAAACATTCACACTCAGTTGATTGGAAATAATCTGTAAACTGACATGCTTTTGCAGAATGCATTTAGAAAACAATAAATCTCTTGATATAGTTTGCAAACAGAAAAGAACAGATATTTTTAGCAACCTTGTTTTACTCAGGAGGGAGTGCAAATAATCTGTTCCTATGAAGTACTGTGAGGAGATGGCTGTGTGCCCTCCAGTTATGAGAACTCAGGGCTAGTAGGTATCAATCAGTCAAAGATGCTTAAAGAACACAATTTCCCTGTCCATCCAGCTATCATTTCACAGGTATGGTCCCTGCTTTACAGTTTATTGCATGTGACACATACAGAGTTAGAGAGAGGGCTATTTTCTGTCTTTCTGTTTGTGGATAAGGAACAGTGATGGGAAAATCAACCCTCACTTCAATGACTGATAGATATAACCCCTTGGGGTGGTCAGGAATGGGGCAACTGTACTTCATGGAGTGCTAAACTCAGAGAGAGCAAGAACATAAGGCATGAAAGTGAAATCTGTCCTTGCTACCATAAGCACTACCAGAAATGGCAAACTGCATGGAAGGAAACATTTAGGAAAGAAATAACAAAGTACCTGCATGGTCCTCTGGCTGTTCCCATGGAGCATGAGGTTAATGGATCAGCTACCACTGACCTCAGTAACTTTGAATCAGACCTATAACTGGGAGCTGTGCTGAAAGGCGGTGTATAGAATCATGTTTTTTCTTTAACCACAAAGGCAGTGTATAGAATCATATTTCTTTGACTACAGTTCTGTGTTTTGATACTTTCAACAACATTGAATTGTTCTCAGCATAGAAGATAGAAATCTATACCATCTCTGAGAATAAATAAACTCTGGTCTTTGGGATACTAGCACAGAAGTCACTAAGTACCTGCAGAAGTGGTTTTTTGTTTTGGGGTTTTGGTTTTTTTTTCAGCTATCGTTGTAGGGGTAATTTACATAATATGACTGTAGTTTTATACAAAGTGCTAATACCAATTTATAAAGGTGAAGTTTATGACCTTGTTACCAAAGGAAATGTTCATTCTGACAAAATAACAAAAATCAATAGAAAGTATATATTCACACTTCTAAATAATGATTCTGGTTAAATGTGCTTTGGGATGGCTTTGAATGAACAAGAGACATTTGAAGTAAATTACTTCGTTCAACAGAAGTCAATTAAAAATGTGTATATCACTTCTTATAAGCATAAGAACTATCACAGTTATTAGTAAATATAATATTTGTATTATTTACTCTAGAATCCTTATTAATTCTGATAGGATAAGACTGTTGGTCTTTTAAGTATATTGGTATGTTCATCCTTATTTAGCATCCCTCTCCCCTCTCTAGTTCTCTGTATCAGATTTGTTGCTTTGTGTGCTGAAAACTACCAAACCATCAGTTTCAGTTCTGTAATGAAGAAAAACTTTGGTTTCTGCAGTTCTTTCTTAAAAGAGCAGGAGGATTTTAGAAGCACTTGTTGATAACCAAGAAGAAAAAATCATGCATGAATGCTCAATCTGCAATTTCTTTCTGAAGCTGACTGTATACTCAGTGATTTGCCAGTATGCCTGGGTCAGAGAAGGTTTAGGTTATTCATTGCAAACACAGAAAGTACAGTTAAAAAGTTAATGCCAGTTATGTGTATAAACATGTTTATATATATAGTTACTTAAAATTCTATATATTTTTGAGAGTATAATGTTATTAACTTGATAATTGAAAGAAACTTGTACTCACTCTAGAAATTATCTGATAGGTTTTATCCTTTACTCTCTGTTCATAAATTAACTGTATTTCTGCACTGGATAAATAATTTTCAGTTTGACAGGCTCTTGCAGTTCATCATTTGAATTAGCAGACTGGCCATTATGTCACAAAATACCGTTTTTTATCTGTGTTCAAATAAATAGAACTTCTGAAAGGAGAGGCTAAGGAACAAATAATGAGAAATAGAAATAATGAATAATAAACCACAGATATCTCTTCATGAATTAATATTCTTCTGAAAATGTATTTAAAATACTCTTGTCTCAGGTGATTTTAAGAAAATGTACAGTTTTTCTAGGAAGTTTTTGCTGGTGGATAAAAGAAACATCCAGCTATAGTTCAGCCTTCTGAAATAGTTTCGAGAAACAATGTTGAATTATGAACAGTTTCACAAAGCAAGAAAGGTCTGCCTCCCTGCTTCTGTTGAAGTTGCAACCTTGCCATTCTTTAGGGCTTGCTACCTCAAATTTGTCTTTTATAGTTTAGTTCTTTAATATTAGCAATAATTACTAGTTTGAGTAAATGCTTTTCTTCTATGTGCAAAAAGGGAGCTCAAATACTGTCATTATTAGCTGATGAGTAATATCATTATGTTCTCCTGGAAAAATTAAGAACAGTTTTGCTTTTCGTTGCCTCTATGTTACTAAAAGCTGATGTGCTCCTTAAGCTACAGGAACAGAGGCCAGTACTTCGTTGTAGGAAGATCTGAGCTCCATCCATGCAGTTGGATTTGTAATACTCATACAGCAACAAGCGATTATCCTTCAACAGGGGTCACAGTGGGAGATAAGAGTTCACACAGCAGAATACACACACATCTTTTAAAAAATGAGATAAGGGGTAGTTCCGGTGAGCGGATTATGAAGCCGGTCTGTTAGGTTTCATGATTTTAACAAGGGAAAAAGAGAACAGTGCATCCCCATCTGCCTGCCTTCTACAACTTGTTAGTAGGCACCTGAAAATGTGCACTGTACATAACACACATGGGCATTATGGCCAGTACTTAACATCTACACTACAATTCCTGGTGGTGGTGGCTGTGGACAGAGAAAGGTGCTTCACAGGAATTAGGATTTAAGAGCTACAGATTTCATATGAGAGTGCTGCTGGTTGGAAAATTAGAAATGTGTTTTTATTTTCTCTTTTCTTTTTCTATCTGAGCAAGTTGTCTACCCAGCTGTGATTGATGGGCTGTGTGGCTGACATCTGCTGAGAAAATCAGAAGAGACTCGCTACTTATAAATGACACATCAAGAGCACTGCTTAGGCCAAGCTGAGCTGTCAAAACCAAAATTCTCATGGTGAATCGTAAAACTAAACCTGAAGCATTTCTTAGGGAGCTATCCAAAACAAAAAATACAAATTGCTCCTATTTTCTCCAGTTAAACAGACTTTGGGTTTGCATTGGAAATCACAACAAATAGATTTCACTAGCATTTTCATGCTCTACAGGATTTATAGCTTGGTTTCTAGGGTATATATTGCATAAGCAGAACTGGATCATGTCTGTGGAACTGGACCTAAAACTCACCTTTACAACCTGTTTTTCTAAAAGCTCATCCGCTACCCTCCCTCCTTCCTCTGAGTTTTAGCTGATGAATTCTACTGACTACAAAGTGTCACAAGAAATCAAAGCACACTGGAAGATCAGAATAGTGCAAATACATTTTTGCAATGAAGCCTTTTAAAAAACTTTACCCTAGAAACTCTGAGCATGGCATAAAAGCCCCATCCTTATATAGGTTTGAAGGAATACCTTTTAATCTGTGATGAAAAGAAGAGCCAAAAACAAGCATTCAAAAGTCACAGGTCAAGCCGTCTTAATCATTGATTTTATTTTTTTTTTATTTGAGGGGGAATGGAAGAGAGGTTAGATTTTAAAAAGAGATTTAAAATAATAATGTCTTTACGATTCCCTTTAGATTATGGTTTTGGAGACTTCAAGTTCATTTGGATTACATATTTTTCAGGATTTTTTATGCAGCCACAATGAAAAAAACCCAAAAAGATAAAAGAAAAAAGAGCTGTTAGTATCAAGTAATTGTTGCATTTGGATCTTCCAAGTATTAGGAGGTTCATTATAAAATAACAAAAGCTGGTAACATTTTTCTTCTCAACATAAACTACCATTCAGGTCCATTCAGCCACTGCAAAAAAGTGCTCTCTGATTGGGGTCACGTAGCCATCCTGCTGACATCTCCACATTCAACCTCAAAGTCCTGCAAAATCCGTTATGAAGACCTTCCTTGATACAATAGTAACATCACAGTCTTGGAAAGAGGCAGACTATACACCCATGTTCTGATATTATTAGATCAACATTTTAATTTTTCAGCGAGCAGATGGAGATCCAAATCCTTGGGAGTAATTCTACTGGGTCCATCAATTTTAAGAGTAAATAGCTTATTTTGCTTCCTTTAGATTTCAGATGTTTAAAGGATTTTGGATGTGCAGTTCTCCGAGGAAGCTGGTCTGGCAAGTGTGGAGTTTATTATGTTAGGAAGCAAGCAAGCTGTGACTATCTGACAAATGAAAATTCTCCCCTGTGCTCACTATGTTCACTTGTTCAACCAGTTTCATGCACTGTTTAACAGGGCATCAGCCAAGCCCAGCAAGACAGGAGATACCTGAGAAACACTCACAAAGTCTCTGGCACAAGATTTGAGATTTCCTGCTAGAAATGACATCTTTATTTGGGAATAAAGTGTGAAAATAAAAAGGCAATTTTTAGTACAAAGGATCTGGTTCAGTAAACTGTGACAGACATTCAGATACTAAGCTCATCTAATTCAGTTTCACTCCATGAAAGTCAATGATATTACATCAATTTACACCACCTGAGCATTTAACCCAGAAGGCTGGAATCATGAAAAGTCACTTCAGAGATAATACTGGGGACTTCTGAGAATAAATGTGCCTAGCCATTCATACTTGCATCTCCTTTTAGATGTCCGCTCTGACTAGTGTATCTTTTGTGATCAAACTGTAGCTACTAATAAGGAGAGGACAATGAGATGAGTGCCATCTTTTAAATTCCTTCTTTTCCACTTCTCAGCAGAAACAAAACCTCTGTGACTCAAGCACCTTTCTTTTGCCTCTTTTCTTCAGATGCAAAATAGAAATAGCAGCAGAGGTAGCATGGAAAATTAGATATGCAATCTTAAATATCTTCTAACTTTCAGGTTTAAGTGTGGTTTTAGAGAAAGCATCCATGGGTGTTTGAGGCCTTCCCAGATTTAAGAAAAGCCAGTTTTAGACTTGCTTAGCATTGGGGAAAGGATTTAGCCTTATGATAAGGTACTACAGATTATTCCTTTATGATAAGATACTCAAGACACATTGATGCATCTTGCATCTATAGGAAGAAATGGAAAGTGATGATTTAAAGGTGAAGATGACAGAGTGAAATAAACTTAGATTCAATTACCAACTTAATGATGGCTGAAGAGGGGGAAAAATCAAACTAAATTTACTACATTTACAGTGGGAACATACTTAAGAGACAATGGACATATATTGAACCAGCCATGTGAGGAAGCAGACTGGCTGTAGGTTTTCATCCTTGAAGTTACCTTGAGGGGAGAAAAAAAGGAGCAATAGTGACTGTTTCACACGAATTGAGAAAAACAAGCCTGGAGGAGTCGGAGGAGAAAACTTGGAGGAGTCGGATGAGAAGGCCTGGAGGAGCCAGACGAGCAGGTGGAAAAACAGAGATTAGACAAACCAATCGGGAAAGAAACTGAGTCGCATGTTTGCCTCGTGCACAGGACTTTTAACCAATCAACTAACGCGTGAACATGATTAGGGATAGAAAAATTGTATATAAGGGACCGTAGAATATCAATAAAATGGCTTCTATATGATTCACATTGGATTGTGTGAAGTCCATTTTTCTCTCCTCAATTAACCACCTATAATTGAACAGTATTTGTGTCCTTGGAACAGTGTGGAATTCAGATGGCCAAACCCATACTAGCTGGAGCTTAGTTGCATGGAGAGCAGGGATAAACAGCTTTTATGGGATTCTTGGTTGAGTTGCTCTAGTAATTTAACAGCAGGCTCTGGCTTTATTATAGAAAATAACATATTCATTAAAAGTTTAAACTCTCAAGAAAGAATGAAGAAGACACTAATAAAGGGCAAAGTGTTTGAAAAATTACAGTAAGCCAGGACCGTATGCTGAACTGGTAACTTTGGTGCATTCTTACATTGTACGCATAGTGTGAAGGTGCCTGCTCAAAGCACCTGGTAAAGGAGTGCGATCTAAGTGGAGTCTAGTACAGAAGTGACTAAAGTCCACTTAGAAAGCCAGGCAGAATTTCTGATTCTGGCATAACTTTGCAAGAAGTACAAAATATATACCTGGCAGGATGGGGCTTTACTTCAGATGTTGTTCACTGATGTAACTAAAACCAATTGGTTTTCATTGCTGTATTTTCCTTTATGTTTTTTTTTTTCATTAAGTCTGTGTAAGTCATCACTGATTGATTGACATAAATTTTTAGGAGTGTATATCAGATATACTCAAGTCAAAGGCCAGGGCCCTCAGGACACCGTGAAAGCCACCTGCTGATGGAACCTTCTTCAGAGAAGAAATCCTCAGATGACTGAAAGTCTCTAAGGCTGCTTATATATGAGCAACATGTATATTTACGTCACACATGTATATATAACATACTTATGTTATAACACTGAAAGAACAGAAGAACAGGTCTAGAGAGATACTTCATATCTTCCTGTGCTCTACCAACTTAAGACTTTCAGAAAAATTGATGGGTGCTGTGATGGAGTATGTGGTGTAGACTAGCCTCCCTGCTACAGTGATGTCTGTAATTAGACCCACTGTTCTTGAATCAGTCAAAGAAGTGATCTAAAATCACAACGACTCTTTTACAGTTATCAGTTAAGCTAGTTTGGAAGCTCTTCAGACCCCTGCTTGTGCTCCTTTCCTACCCTACCACGTCAGCTTCTGGATATGATGGTGAACATCTTTTCTGGGTAATAACAAAAAAGACTGAGTAATAACAAAAAGCCTTTTTCTTTTTCCCAAAAGTGTTAAGTGGAAAAAGTAGCACTAGGTCTTCTCCACTACAATCAAGGTTATAAACATGCATTACTACATCACTAGCACAAGAAAAACATGGACCTGTTAGAATGGATCAATTGGATCAATGGATCAATCATCACAAAAATGATCAGAGGACTGGAACACCTGTCCTATGAAGAAAGGCTGAGAGACCTGGGGTTGTTTAGCCTGGAGAAGAAAAGGCTCTGGGGAGATCATATTGTGTCCTTTCAATATAAAAAGCAGGTTTATAAGATGGAGAAAGACATTTTACCAAGGCCAGTAGTGGCAGGACAATGGGCAACAGTTTTAAACAGAAAGAGGGTATATTTAGGGTGGATATAAGGAAGAATTTTTTTACAGTGAGGGTGGTGAGACACTGGAACAGGTTGCGCCAAGAAGTTGTGGATCCCCATCATTGGAAGTGTTCAAGGTCAGGTTGGATGGGGCTTTGAGCAACCTGATCTAGTGAAAGATGTCCCTGCCCCATGGCAGGTGGTTTGGACTAGATGATCTTTAATGGTCCCTTCCAACCCAAACCATTACAGATATCTGTGATTAGGCTCTCTCACCTGTGCAGAAGGCAGAGCATATGGGGCTCTTTGCAACAGGGAGAAGCATAATACTGTACACAAGTCTACAACCTGTTTTGTATCTGCAGTAACCATACAAACAATTTCAGAAGGAGGAGTGCCTGACTACCAGATATACCTTGTTGAAAATCACTAGCTAGATCTTCAGCTTGTCAACGCTAGCCATTCTAGTCCTCAGCATGTAGTACAGGTAGCTCATTAGAGGATATCCCACATCCAGAGAATTTCACACACAGAAAAATCCTCCAGTTAATCTGCATTCTAGCCCTTCAAAAGATTATGTTTTTTTCAACAGATTTTTATAAACTGGACTAGATGTCATTTCTGTTGTCTAAACACTGTTGCCTGTCTGAACAGGCTATGCCTGAACATTGCCTCTAAAAACTCGAGCTGAGAAAAGGTTGATTTGGGGAATTCATGGCCAGAGATGCACATCAAATACTTACTCTATAATTGAACCTCTACATGTATTTGTGTGGAAAAATACCATTCTTCATTTTTCTAGCTTCAGCTGCCATCACATTTGACCACTGCCAACATAAAGTATATACTAGCAACAAGGACATTGTAGCAGGTGGCTGAAATCATTCTCTTTCATGCTCAGAAGCAATAATTTTATTCTTAAAATTTTCTTCATAAAGATTTGTCAATTAAGAGTATGAAAAAATTCCAAGCCAACACTGATCTAGCTCTGTGGCTAAAACTGAAGAGCAGAGGCAATTATAGATTTGAAAAAGCCCTTATGAAGTTACTGTTTGTTTGCTCTAGGAGAATTGTAATAAATTATACCAACTACGTAATTATATGGCTAGTCTCTCTAGTAACAATTTTGCTGACAAAGTCCTCAGAACAGCAAACCTTTCCTCGACACTTCATTGCTTCTTGTACTCCTCATCTGCACCTACACACATTCAGATTATAAATTCAATGGGACAACAACAATTATTTTCTTGGGTATTTGTACAGTACAAGGGTGCTTCTTGGTTATTTTGTGCTCTTTCACAAGATGTAATAATAATGTGATGTTGCTGCCTTAATGTTAATTCTCTAGTTTCTGTGATTCTGATTTTTTTTCCCCGAGACAGAAATCCAATAAACGAAGGCTGTTTTACATCCCATTAATCACTGATACATACACGTAATCTTATATGTTTGCCAGTGCACATTTAAAATAGACTCCCCTCGAGTGATTTAAAAGTGTTAATTATCAGTGTGTCCATATACATAAATTTTATTATCACTTGCATGAATATGCTATCCAGCCTAGTTTTAAATAATTTCTACTTTTATTTTGTATAAATCTATTGTTCCTCACACACTGCAGTGAAGTTTAATGAAGTAAGGGTCAGCATCTTGATTACCATAATTACTATGCATTATGATAGCAGCTTATTCACACTAGCAGTGTTAAGTGGGTGGTAGGGCTTCTTTCCTCAGTTCCCCTACTTTAGGGGCTCACAGACATTACCCAGTCAGAATCTGTTCCTAGCAGATATTTAATAACCAAGACTTATCCTGTTTCTGTAGCTCATTCTCTTTCCTTCAGATTAATATCGATTTCAAGAAATGCAGGATGAAAGCTATATATATCAACATGAAACTGATTTTTTTCTCTAAGACTTGAAGGAGCTTTTCATTTTGCCTTTCTTTATGCTATTTTATGAGGGGAAGGTTTCTTTCTTTTTTCAGGCTGCAAGTAAAATAGATGTTAAGATGTTTTTCTGCATCACTCTGGAGGGGAAAGCAAGTGATTAATTCAAAGCATAATAGCAATAGCTTATATTTCTGTACTACCTTTCATCTTGAAGGATACTTATCCCAAAGCACTTTATAGCCTAAATAAAGCAGGAATCATTAAAATTCAACATTTGCCATTCCACGGGGATTGTTGTACTGTACCTTTAGTGTTATGTGTACAACGGTACCATGGTTACTGCAGCTACCAAGAGCAGAGAATAGTGAGCTTTTAATGATATCTTTTTTTCTGTGAGTGTTTAACAGGTCAGTTTTCTGTAACTGAAATGTAGCCCTGTTTAAGGTAGAACACATATTCCATAGCATGCAGAAACACTAGCAAACAGTTTGAAAAAACACCACACCAGTAGAAAACATATATTAAATTTTAAGAAAATGGAAAATGATTGCCTGTGTTGGAACAAGACCAGTACATCTAGAGTCACCGCTGTCTTACATATGAAAAGTGATAACTCATCTTCCATATTGACAAGTGGTCAAGGCTTTCCTTTTAATAGTAATCTGGCAAATGTCAATTGCAACTGCACAAATACTTATTTTAATTGCATATTAAAACATTGACTCTAATCTGAATAACATTAATACAGTGTCCTTATTAAGTCACACTCAGACATGCACCCCACCCCAAAGTTTTCCTTCCAAACAGTGACAGGTCAAATCCTGCATAGAGTAAGACCTGGTAAGATCATAGCCCGGCTGCCAAACTGACTGGAACCATCAGATGTTTCCTAGTAAAAGAAATAAGTTTGCTAAGATGAAAGAAGTTTTTTTAAAAAATTAGTGTAAAATCTTGTCAGGAAAAACATACTGGATCTTGTAGAAATTGTTAAATGCATATTTACACAATGAACTGCATACAGGAGTTTCAGGAAGAATAACTGTCCTGAAAAGAGCTCTTAAAAATGTCAGAAAATGCATAATGTTGTCTTGAAAGACTAAAGAACATTTTAGAAATCCACTGGAGGAAAGGCTCAGAACTATTGGACCATTCTGAGATTACCTTTCATTTGTTCTCATTGATGAATAACATGAATAACATCTGTGGAACTGACCAGCTGTTGTCACTGGTGAATGACGAAAAGCAACTGTCAGAAATTTATAAGCAAAGATCTATTCATACTGTAATCATACTCAGGAACAGCATCACATGACATCAACAAAACGATGCTAATACTTTTTCCCCATAATGATACATTGTATTGTGGGGAGGATCCATAATGTCAGCTGATTTTCAGATAGCTCAAGTTCCAGTAAGGCAAACAACCAAGTGGTCTGGAAAAGGTCAAAGAGAATAGTTTCTCCTCCAACAACAACAAAACAAAAACAAACAAAAAACAAACAAACAACAACAAAACCAAACAAACCTTGGATGCTGAAAAAGTTCCATTAGATCTCAATGGAAAAATAAACAAAGCTTCATATCAATATTGAACATTTTACATTAGAAGTCACTGAAAGATAAAATTTCAGAGTGCAGCACTGATCAGCTTTACTAAACCAACATCATTCCTAAAGTACAGAAATACACCTGCCACTCCAGAAGAGAGAATAATGCTGATGTCCTGTGTGCTCCCTTCAGCTGATTGTATGTCTCTAAAGCCTCTGTTAAGTTCACTGGAAGAGTTAACACAAGATGTGTAGCACTTGGCTTCTTGGTTAGTTTACTACTGTACTAAATTTGTGATGTTCAGACGCGTTGGTTTAAGACAATTTAAATTAATTATTGCCTTCTGGTAGGTAACCTAGTCTTAGTTGTAAAGGTTATTACCGCTGTCACGTGGCCTGGTTTAGGACCCTTCCACAGTATTCATAATTTTCATTATTTTTGTCATTTGTATTGGCATTATTTTTGTCTATTCCTGAAATTTCCCATTTGCACAAACTAAGTTGACATATGCAGTAGTAGATTTAAATAATACTTTAGAACATGTGCCATGCTTTGCCCAGATCTGATGGTAATTACCGCTTTGTCATATATTTGTAATAAGCTGCTTGGGGGGAAGAACAAATCAGGGCTTCAGAAACATGCAATACAAGTTACACAAAATACTGTCTTTAAATAAAGAGAGGATACACATTTATAAACAAGTGAGGAAAAATAGCAATTAGCCATCCCGTTATTAATCATAACTACATTAATTATTATTCCAACTAGAGCGAACAAGAAATTAATAAGATTAATTAAGGTTTGTACCATATCAACTGTTTTGCTAATATCTGGTTTGGTTCAGTTTGAAGCTTAAGCCCTCATTCCACCAGCATTGCCAAATTCTGACACTCATCAGCATGATGAATGACTCTGCTGATTGGCTGTTTTAATCCTTGCTTGGTGTTTAGGATTCTGGGAGGAGACATTTAATAAAGGACAGCAGCTTGCCAAAAAATTTTGTGGAGGTGGATTTTTAAAAAAAAATGAATCAATAAAGACTTACTTCAAAACTATTCCTGAACTGAAATACTGCAGCTTGCTGGGAGAAAAATGCTTTTGCTCACACCTTAACTCAGTGACAACAGCCCCAGAATCTGGAAAGAAATGTGTTTATTTGACTTTCTGTAAGCACTTGAAAACCTCTTTGCTTCTTTGCTTTGCCTCCAGTTTTGAGAAATCAGGTTGCAGAGAACAAAGATTAATGCTCTTGGATGATCTGTGGTAGCTCTGGTTTTAGACAGCTCAAAGCAAATAAATCTTTGTTATTAATAAAGAAAACAAAAGATTAAAGGTAAGCTGATTACTGTAGCCACAAATGAGATACACTTTTGTTTCAGCAAATCCTTAAAGGAGCATAGATAAACCTCTGCCTCTGCTGAAAAGTGAATATAACTAGTTACCTTGTTTATCTCATAGAGTGGTTGAAGGTAGGGCTTAGCTATAGTCATTTGTCTTTAGAAAGATTGTATATGCTAAGATTCAAAACATAATTCAGAATTTTAATAATGCAGCAAGCGCTGACTCCTCTCTCCTATGTAAACAACCCAATTGCATCTGAAATTTATCAGAAGGAAAATGTGCCACCTTCTAATGATTCCCCTGCTTGTCTAATTACTCCTTGGTCCCTCAGTCTGCACAATTAGCACTGATATGGGTCATGCCTGCAGGCAAACATATTACACTCCATCAACTATTCTTCATGAGAGCGTAGATATCTGAGTGGATACATCATGCTGGGCACCCCTCAGAGTCCTGTGAAATTGCAGAGATTTCTAATTTGGCTTCTCTGGATTTCATTAGCAAACAGCCCCTCTCAGTTTCATGTTGCACTGTGAAGTGCTTCACAAGGTTGTTTCCTTTTGTATGAAGTGAAAACTAGGCTTATTTTCCAAGAATGTTAACACAAGATATTTCCTACATTTTGCATAGCATTTCATTGCATTTTTAGACAGTTTATCGCATCTCTCAGAAACTATCCCAGAAAGTTGTTCTCTTGTATCATCTGGGCTAAATCCTGTCCTGTTCAGCACTTCAAAATTGTGTGGTATGTAATGGAGGGTAAAAACAGGCTATGAATGGTAAAAATGATTTCTCATATGTCACATTCTAAAGACCATTTTTAAAATTACATTCTTTTAAATTTAGTGGTGTCTGTGTGACTTTTCACTGCTGAATATCGGCCATCCAGGATGGAAGCTAGAAGAAGATTAGCAATTCTTGGTTCATTGTTGGTTCATTTCTAGCAGCAGGAGGATTGGCACGGCAAAACGCTTGTGTGAACACATAGAGCACTACCTTCCACTGCTGCCCTGACAGTTTCTGGGTGCCTCTGAGGATGAAGGGATCTGGGCTTCCTCAAGGTGTTTATCTGGTAAGGAGTTTGTACCTGCTACTGCTGAAAGCTGTCAAGCAAAGGTGGAAAGGGAGCTGCCAGCCCTCCCTTCCAAGTGGTAGATGAGATAGACAGACAAAAAGAAGTGCAGCAGCGAGGGAGATGCCGTATGTGTTCCCAGCAGTACTGATACACACCAAAGTTATTCTTCTGGCTCCAGGGGAAAACATGGGATACCTCTCCACAGAGTATTAAAACTTCTGTTGAAGAATTTCCAGAAAAGGCTAAGACTGCTCATTTTCATTTTATAGTCACAGTCTTTCAGAAGAGATGTCCACAATGCCCATCCTCCAGAGCTTTGAGGTCCAGAAGTGGCCAGAGGATATACTTCTTAGACTGCTCTACAATGGACAAATATACAGTCATGTACACATGATCTGTATTACACACACAGTTTATGTACCACATAACCGCATATCAATACATACTTGAAATCTCTCTGCAGGTTATATTCACAGATGGTTCATTTAAGAATTCAGGTAAATTTAGAGTGCCACATTCAATTTTTTTAAAAGAGGAGACAAAACCATCGCTTCTGTTATATTGTCACTTCAACAACTTCTGTCGGGTTTTTCTGTTGCTTACTGGTGTTCAAGACTGGTTACAATATGGACTAGGAAGAAAACATCTGTCTGTCTGATTCTGTCTTTTTATGTTTCTTTCTTTAATGCTTATGCCATATTCATCACCATTACAGTGCATATACATCCTGGTCACCTAGGAATGTTATGTGACTTTGTCAAAGCAACGTCATATGTTATCCTGCTGTAAACTTTATAAAATACATTAACAACCGAGCGCTATGAGACCTACTTCAACTTATTTAAAGACATGCAAAATGCTAGCAAATAACTACCACAACAGATGACTGATAACTGACCTTGGAAATTCTGTAATCTCAGGACGAGATGGTTAGTCCCTTTTTGACAGGACAGCAGACTTTGCTTCCTCACAGGGAGGAATTCATACTGCTCCTGAGCTGTCCTATGTTACTAAGGCTTGTGACAAATAGGTAGGGATCTCACTCCAGCATGGCGAGTCACAGCTAATGTACATGGTCTCACAGGTGATGTTCACACTGGATGTAACAGTCTCGCATTGCAGGTGCTGACAATGAGAATAATGCTTAAGGTAGTGAGTGATATTCATATATAAATGTAGACAAAGTGCTCACATCTGGATAAATACTGCTATTCTAGGTCAGATAAATTCATAGTATTCATAAGCCATTCATAAAGATCACAGATTCACATAAATTTATTTAATATTTCTGCAGATGCTTTACCTCGCTCGCAAGACCTATACAAATTTTTCATCCACAGATCTTAAAAAACTTTCACAATTAACTAATCTCTTTGAAAATGCATATATATATATGCGTGTAAGTATATGTGTATATATATATTTCCTGTATTAATGGTGGGGAATTTCAGAAATAACCAGATTAAGTTTGTGGAGGAGCCAGGCATAAACATCCATTATTTCTGGCTGCTAGACTGGTATTCTGACCAGTGGAAAATGCCTGCTAATATTTAGGTCAGCATTTGAAAAATTTATCTGTTTAGCTCTGAGGTTATTACAGCCATGGCAAGTTAACGATACTCAGTTGTGTTCATAATGCACCTAAAGGGAATGGACATTCTGCTAACTAATTGGCATTTACTAACGATGAACAGGCAAGACAATTGATTATCACAAGAGATTTTTGTTCCCACTTGGCATCATGTAACTTCTTCTCAAAATGATACATTTAGCATCTTTACTGGTTTATCAAGTAAATTATTTTTTACCTCTTTAATATAACAGAAGAGATTTCAGGCTTTTGAAACAGATGCGTACTTTGACTTCTAGATGGTTTTGAGGTGAATAAAGTAAAAATGCCACTTATTAAAACATTTATACATTAATGGAGACGACTCTGTAAACTGCAAAGCAGTTATTATCACATAGTACAATTAAGTTCCTATTTAATTCGTTTAGATCTTCCTTATTTTGCACACCAAGCATTTCTGGAAGTTAATTGGCATGAAAGGCAGGGTAAACTGCGCACAACAAATTGAGTGTGAAACAAAGTTAATTTAGATAAAACCCATTGTGCAAAACTGCTGGTTCAGCAATATTTGCAAAGGCGAGGAGTCTCCATCTCTGCTTTAATGTCATTGACTGTTTACACTGTGTCATAGCTGAGATTTCATGCAGGATTGCATTTATTTAAGCCCCAGTTTGAATGCAAGACTATATTTTTGCTTATTATATAGGAAGCTATGGAAACTACTTCACAGAATACTACTGACGTAAAAGCAAAAAATTAATTAATATTAACTATAGAAATAGTTTTCATTTAATAGATAGTTTGTAGGAGTGATCTAGCCTTGTCAAATCCTGACAGCCTCCTGAAGTCAATGTTAACATTATTATTTTTAGATTATGTATTTTCATAATAATTATCACGAGGGTAATTCAGTAATGCATTTTAATACATCTAAGTAATGCCATAATTCCTCTCGAAAAGACACTCCAGACAACTGAGGATGGTGGGGGGATGAAGGAAAATGTATGAGACTATGATTCAGGCTTGAAACAAATGAAAGATAGGCCTGAATACATTCAGAGGTAAAACTCAGAGTACAAGGCAATGAATACTACAAGTAACTTTGCAAGTGGAAGTACAACCATTCATATTCTGTTACAGAGCATGAAAACTCACTCCATAACAGCTAATGTATTTAAGCCAATTTTCTAACATAAATATTAAAAGGTACATGATTTTTTGGACAAGGAAAAAGAGCAAGCAATGAAGGATTACATGCAACTAGATATTTAGATGGATTTCCTAACCACTAATTTTATTTTATTTTTTTTTATGGTGTAGAAATCAGTTAGTGGTAGCACAGTGTTATGGTTTAGCTCCTTAGCTGAAATCTGTGTACACACTTCTACTGTTTAACTTATTATGCTTTGCCATACCGTTCATCTGCATTTTTCATTAGCACACTATTCTCAATAGCAAAATGCAAAACAGGATTCCCAGTTTTCATTCCTGAAAAGAGAAACATCTCCAAACTACTCAATTTCAAATAAAATGCATAGTGCAATAGATGAAATGTTTGACATTGTCTTTCCAAAGGATTTGAAGATCTGCCTATTAGGAATGACAATGGATAAGAAGATCAGTGAGGTTAGTCTGAAATGCCTCCTGTATATATTAATCATGGAGAAAAACGTATTCTGACGTTTTTCTGAATGCTGAAGCTAAATGTGCATATATTGTGTAGCCCACCACTACGAAGTATCTTCTACATATGAACACATTACTCTGTATATATAGTGGACTTCATAAGGTAGAGAAATACTTGAAGATAAATCAGTGAAAGTAATGACTGTATGTGTCACAGAGAAATGAAACACATTCATATTATGTGTTACTTTGTAGTTATTATTATACTGAAATTTATGGGGCCAGATTAGCTGGTATGATTTTTTTTGCTGTCCTTTTTCCAGCGAGATAATTGATCATAACTGGAGTTCAATACTTTTGTAAAATAAAGTTAAAATGGTTTATGCTGACTGAGATGCTCAGGCTTGCCTATCTGTTGGGAAAAATCATATTTCCTTCTATATGAAACTTGTTCCATGTGATTTTTCCCAGTCAGATGGAGTTCAGCATGAATCATGGCCTAATAAAGATGCAGATCCTGTGAGATGCTAAGCACTTTGAGAACGGGACTGGAGACCACATCCATGAAAAAGGATTACCAAGATTCCTCTAAAGTGTCCCAATAAATCTATTATTGTTTGTGCATATAATACCACCAATGCACAAAATACTGCTTGCAGATTTGTAGTTGGAAATCAGGCAGAAGTTAATTTTGATTGCTTCAGTCACTGGAGTCAGTTTATATGACCGTATCAAGACCTTTTTCAGTAGGTCATAAAACTCTGAAGTAATTCAGGCCATAGTTGGTAGAAATTAAATTCTTCTCATCCGTTACTGAAAGATTGTTTATCAAGATGCTGCAGATGAATTAGTGTAATCCTTATCACTTAATGTAGCCTGGCTTGATACCTTTACTGGAAATAGTTCTCAGAATTTAATCAGCTTAAGAAATGTTAGGGAAGAGAAATGTCAGCTATTAATTTGCAATTTCTAAAAAATAAAAAAAATAAAATAAATTGCCCATCTAATAAAAGAAGAAGGAAAAGAGCTGCTCTCTACAAGTACAATCCTGTGATTTCTATCCGAACCGTATACATCAAACATCACCAATTTAAATACCGTGCTAAATATATGTGCACTCTGATTGTTTGTTAGGCTGATTTTATTTTGGTGTGGGCAGCACGCTGCACCCACATCCTTCTTAGATGGGGGTAGATGGGTACAGGGTTTAGGACTATACCACGTAGCACCTTCTTTTGAAACACTGATATTCTTTTTGTAGAAGAGCAGTCTATCCAGAAAGGTATTAACTTCAAATGTTAGGCTTTCATTAAACTTTAAGACAAACTACAAAGTAGCAGGCTCTGGTTTCCAGTCAGGTTTTAAACTATGCCTTATATCATCTGTGGGAGATACAGATTTGTGTGTCATACTGCTTATGTACCTTCAAAAGATTTTACTAATGTGCTTTGGAAAAGATTACTTCCCCATTCAGCCATGTGCTAGGATGTAAGGAGCAGCCATGTCAAACTCATCATTAGGGTGAGGAAAAATCCTGTAAATGGATGTTTATAAAACTTTCCTTTCTTTAGCTCACAGCTAAAGCTGGGCAGTCAGTTTGCATCCTTACTGCTGGAATGAAATAATAGGAAATGTGCTAGTACTATTTTTCATTAGTTTGCTACTCATAATTTTCAGAAGAGTTCATGTGTGTAATTTCTTTGGTACTCCTGTTGTGTGCTGGGTGAAACAGTTCCCTGTCCAAATACCTCTCTATTAGGGCAGAGTTAGAGTGAGATTTTAAAGCATTGCTTACATCAATCACAAGAGGAAGATTTTAAAAAACTTTGTGTGCGGCTTAATTTTTCCAGCAGGTGCAAGGACTAGGATTTCATTAAAAACATCTCTCAGGAATGATTACCAGGACCTAATCAGATGTATTCTGAAGGAAAATACTTGAGGATTGATGGGCATCTCAGACAACCCTGGAAAGAACCAAATTAAGTTGCCACATTTTCTCCTGGCCCCTGCCAGGTGGGCAACAGAGGTTCCTCAACTTCTGCTACCTGTGGCGTGTGTCATGACAGTTGGAAGCAGAGGATGAGAGTGCAAAATTTATCTGAGCTGGGCTGCAAACAAGCATTTGGGAATATGTACTTTCTCACTGGTTTGCTGGGAAATTTTTCTAACAGGACATCTCAATTATTTTTTTTTGTTTGAAAATTTTGAATTCCTCCTTGCATTCTTGAGGGAGATAAAAACAGATCTCTTCATTACTTCTTTAAAGTTCTCATGCTCGAGAAGACCTTTCCTCATTTTTATCTTCTGGTTAGAAGGAGGAACCTACAAGCTTTTCCATTGCTACTGTACTTTTAAAGGAAGAATGACCCCTATCTTATGTCTATGTTGTTGAATTGTTTTCCTAGTGGAATAGAATGTAGTACAATATATGTTGTCCCAGATGATACCAAAGTTATTTCCTGAGAAAATGTAATTAACTTGTTTTGGGACCAAACATAACCTGACATTATTTGGAATTCAGGTAGAGAATGTTGATGCTACTTTGCAGTCATGTTGTCCACTGCAGTATTCAAAATGCTTGTGAGCTTTGTGTTTTGCTACCGCTCATACCCTCATTGTAGGCTAAAAAAGAACCATGGCAAGACATTTTTTCACTCTCCTAAAGGAATGAGTATAACAGATTACTAGCTCTCTGCAATTTATTCTTTTCTGGGCATATTGCACTTTCATTCTCTTTGACCAGATGTTGTGTTAGTGCTGTCAGCCCTACAAAGAGGGGCCATATGCAGCTGCAGCATTAGAGCACACACAGAGCCTTAGATAGGCAATCTAACAAACTCTGTTAGTTCAGAGTCTGTAATTAGGACAAGAGATGAGGGAATAAATACTTAAGTGAAACATAGCAGAAAGGAGCGATTTGTTCAGGATATAGCAAAAAACAGAGGTGTATAAAGGCATAAGGATATGCAAAGGAGTAATTTGTTAAAGTGACTGTGAACACAGCCTTGGGAAAGGCTTTCCAAACGATTTCTTCCACTTGGTATATGCAGGTACATGGTTATCCAGCTGTCCTGACTCAGCCCACTCCTGTTAGAACAATTTCATGGTGACATCAGAGAAGACTCCTGTTGGAATAATTTCATGAGGACATCAAAGAAGATATGAAGCACAGAGGATGTTATAATAATTAGAGGAAATTTAAGGCAATGAAGTCCAGGAAATTATACAAAATCCTCCATTTGTAGTTAATTATCTGAATGCAGGCTCCACAGCTGCCTTGAAGGAAATGAGTGCTTGCTTGAAGAGCTTTACCCATTTTTGTCCAAGAAAATGACCAAGAGCAGCAGGAAGTTCGGAGCATGTCCATGAAATAAACCTTTATCCCTTGTTGCCAGGGCTTTCACAGTATCTGAGACTGAACAGGTTAAAAGCAAAAATTACTAATTTTTTTTGAAAGCACAAGAGCTTTCAGCAATCCAGTATAGCCTATGTATTCACAATCCATGAGATGGCTGTGAATGTTCATCGGCCTTATGCTATAAGGAAATAAAATCCTTTTCCATTTACAGTTATAGTTCTTGGGAGCGGGCAGCAGACTAAATGTGTGAACCCGTGTTTCAAAGACACATTGATCCATGTTTAGCAATAACTTTTATGATTGCCACAGCAGTGTACAGGAAACATCTATTAAGACTTCATAACTTTATTATAATAAACTTAATGATGAATTTTGCTATCTGAATATGATTGTCCACTTACAAATAGCCACAATCCAGAAACTAATGATTTCTTTGGGCATAGGGCAATGGTCTTCAAGGTTGTGTGTAGGCTGTTGGAGCAGACATCAAGACAAAGCACCAGAGGGGAGTCATTTTCATACAAATGTTTTCTGCCCATTGCATTTCTCCCCCCAAAATAATCATTCCAGGAAAAACAGACTAGACAAACTGCAGCTGTAACTCTACCTGCTGGGACATTAGCCTTCATCTTCTCCTGCACCTGGTCTCTCCCAAAAAGCTAAGCCTGAAACAAAGTCTTTGGCCCTCAGGGTTCTAACTAGCAGGGAGAGTAGTAGTCCATCAGTACAGGTTGTACCAACAGATCATGGGCTGTACACACTACAGAGGACCAGGTTTCAGAGAAGCCCATCAGTCACCAGGGCGACCCGTATGAGGTAGGCAGTGGACCTGAACTTGGCTCTAGTGAACTGACGTACAAGAACCACAAGCAAATTAGGGCCAGCAGTGCAAACAGAAGTCAGCCCAGAAGAGCTGAGCATAAGCTACAAAGCTACAAAGACAGGCTGCCTGAAGGACTCATCAAGATCAGCTCCTCATAAATTCAACTACTGTCTTAGCCTAATATAACTTCAAGTCAGACCTGTTCAAGCTGACTGTATTAGTAGTCACTGTGCTTTCAGTGATTTTAAATTATCCTGCAGTATGTTTACTCAAAGACACAAAAACAGAAGAGAAGGAAAAAAAAAAATTATACCAAATATTTAAACTCAACTACCTTCCATTTCCTTCTGTATTTTTAGAGGTGCATCTGCAGGGGGTTCAGCTAATGGAAACTGGAAGGGAAAAGGGGTCCTGGTGATTATAGGACATCTAATTTGTCGCTTTTCATGTACAGCCATTTATTGTCACGTTTCCTATTGTTTTGATCAGCCCAAGTTATGGGTTTTCTAGTATCTCTTATGGGATATTATTCTATAGGTTCATATAACTGTCATCAGAATATTTTTAGCAGAGACTGCATTTTTCAGGTCTTAATTTCAATCTAGTATCTCTATTTACCTGTTTTTCATTATGCTAAATATGCTTCCACTTAACAGTTTCACTTTTAACATTGCCCATAGTGTTTTCTTTGTGTATGGTTACAGGCCATTGCCTTCTTCACCATGTTGGCTTTTATAACTCTCCCTTAACTCCTTTAGTTTGCCTGCCTCTATAGCATGAAATGTACAGAAGTTGAATACAGTATTGCAGCTGCAGTGAATAGGTTTTATTGCAGACAGAGAACAGCTTCTAACACTAAGCTGTGGCACGGTTCACTACGTAGTCAATTTGTTTCCCTCTCTTCCTCTAATTATGCATGTCATGTTTACAGTCCACTGTGAGATACACGTGTATTATAAAGATGAGACCATTCTAAAATAATTTCCCCATGCAATCACAAATTTGAGATCAAATTACTAACAGAAAGGTTCTAATATAGTAATATTTTTTTTTATTTTTGTGCTGTTCTCCAAAAATGCTTTGCAATAATCATTTCCCATTCCAAACTATCCTGCTATGCACACATGTTAATTGACTGGTTCATTTCTTCTTTCATGAGAGACTTTATTTTGGCTTAAGGGACTGATTGCTCTGCTTGCTATAAAATACTTGGGGAAATTTTGTAAATTTCATCTCTAAGATATAAGATTCAGGTGAGTAATACGAGTTGATTGTTATGATCAAATGAAAATGGAAATCACGCAGAGGAGGATATATTTGGTTTGCAATGCATCTCTGTTTTAAATGCTGTTTCAAATTATGTAAAGCTAGGACTGCTAATTAATTACTCTTGAAATACCTTTAGCAGCTATGCAGCTGCCTGTGGTTGTGAGTGGGAGACTCATACAGCAGAGCAGTGCAAAAGCTTTTCTTATTCTGAATTGTTAGTGTCAGAGGAACTAAAATCTCTGACAGAAAGGTGTGGAAATAAACTAGGCTTGTCAGTTGAGCTACTCAGTTGCTGAGGATTTTCTAGGTTACATTAAATATATTTAACAAAAATATTTATGACATGAATATTTTGGGAGCATGATAAATGGTATCAAACTAATGAATGAAAATAAAATTAAAAAATAATGAATCAAAATTAATGAATTAAAGTGGTAAGTTTTTGTATGAGGGTGATTCTCAGTTGGTACTGAGTTTGATACCCACTTAAATCCATTGACTTAAGTCCATTAGAGCTATGTCAGCCAAATTTAGGCAAAATTTCTCGCTAGTAGAAAATTATTAATAAATATTCTTAAAATTTGTATTTTACTGGTGTCTAAGCTACCTCTACAAGGTGAAAGGCACCTGTAAAATGGCAACACAAAGAAGAAATTTATTGACAAATACTGTAGTTACTAAACAGACAGTATCTGGGAGCAGATTTAATGGAAGAATGAGATTTAATTGAGATGCTCAGAGTAACACTTTCTTCATTAAAGTGCTTTTGTACCTCTTGGATTCTGGCTTTATGTCTCATCCGAAAACAGTGTCAGTGCCTGTTACAGGCTAGGATTTTAATTCAGTGTTCATTCTGAAGGAAGAATGACCCTTATAGTGCTTAATTGACCACAACATTTCTCAAGAATGACCTGGGGTACTCTTGGAGGTCTCCCATGCAAGTACGAACAATAATCATTGCTCACAGATGAAACTGAGTGTATCATTATAGAGCACAGTGGTCCTAGTCCTAACAGACTAAATAAAAAAGGGAGGAGGTTTCTTAATTTGAAGTTTCACTGTATTTGTCAAAAACAAAACAAAACAATTTAAGTTGTTCTGATGTTGTTTGAAAGATGAATTTGTATTCTGGAACTCCTTTTGCTTTAGCCACCTATTCGGGTTCACAGCCATGTTCTTGCTGCCACAGATAACACCAAGGTCACATCAACCTATCCCAAGTAATTCCTAAGCTTAACCTCTGTTTGTTCCTCTGCCCTGAAAAGACCCCTCTGGCAGTGTATGCTGTTCTGAGTCTGCCATTATTGCACCACCCTCATCAATTTATTGTGTTCATCCCAGTCTGTGTGATTCTAGTCAGTAGATCTGAATTACGTACAGTGACCTCCACTGAAAAGTCCTACCCCTGATTAATACAATATTCTGGCTATTTTCTGTTCAATTTCTCCTTCCTAATTCCCTTGCTGGAGCACATTTGCCTTAATTCAATTGGACGCTTGATCTCTCTGTAACAGGCCGCCACCAGACGAACAAGGGCCCCACTGCAATTACAAGTAATCCTACAAAGAAATGAATAAAGACTCAATTATGGAGCATTTTAAATGCAGGCTGCACCATGGCTCTGCTAATACGTCACCCCCTACAAGCACTGTGCAATGAGATTGGAGATTGGGTCTCTAACATGAATTAGATTTCAGCAAGATCTCTTACAGGTCCATATTTCCCATTCAAACCAGCCCCCGGTGAAAATGATCTGCTCTCCTCATCCTCCATTCCCATCTAATTTGATTCCTTTTAAATACCTGAGTGTCTTAGACATTTTCTGCAGTTTATTCTTTAGCAAACTGAAGAGATCATTTTGTTTTTTTGGCAGACATATTAGTAATATATCATTTTTGGTGAAAATAGAACCCTGCCCGTTTTTCTGAACTTCACTCTCCAGTAATTTGGACAACACTAACAGTAGCAGGCAGAGATAGTTTGGTTTGGACCAGCTTATAATTACCTTTATGAAATGAACAGAAAAAGCGCTTCAAATACCATTTTTCTTCCCTTTCCCAAGATCCTTTCTCTAAGCAGGAATGGTATATTCTTCCCAGCTAAGATGTGGAATTAGGACTCAAGACATATGTCTATGAATGTATTTTCATGCACGGCTCTGGGCTTGGTCATTGACCAAGTGTTTAACATCTTATTTACAAACTTTTGCACTCTTTCAAACAGTCATAGTAGTCATCATATTCTTTTACCCTTACCAGTCCTGTTTATTTTCTCATCTTACCTACCCAAGCTTAATTTTTTATGGTAAATACTAACAATTACAAGCTGTAAATCATCTTACAATACATTTCCTGACATTTATTTTGTAGTTGTCTGTTCCAGAATGCACTGCTGCCCATAAATCTGCTCATTAAATATTTGTTTTAAGTTAATATGAGGAAAATAAAGATGGACTCATATAAAACCCTCAAAAAATAGATTTTTCAGTTTTGTTGTATGTTTGTGTATTTAACTTAATCATATGTATTTTATTTGATTTATAATTTAAAGCCTTCATGTTTGCCAAGAATGTACATCTTTAAAGTTCTGAAAAAAGTGAATGCTCAATAACTCAGCTGTGTAAATACATAAAATTCCATTGATGTCATGATCTAAATATCAAGCCCACAGTATCTTTTCACTTCTTAGTTTTTAACCATCCTATATTCACTGAATCCTATATTCAGGCTTTACTTGAAATTTTCCTGTTCTCCGTGTGAAATGGAATTACAGCTGACTTGTGAATAATATTCTTGATTCAAAGCCTTTTTATTTCCTTTCTTTTTATTTCAAACACTGTTGTTTCATGTACAAGAGGATAATTAATACTGTGACAGCAATTGCTATTAGAAGGGGGGAAAATCATTATTGCATCTTATCTTGTTATCAAGTGGAAACTTGGGATAACTCCCTGACAAGAAGTATTTCATTATTTTGTCCAAGTGCCCCCAAATCTGCTCTTGCTACTGCCTTAATGATCTAGTCTTGAACTCAGAAAAGAAACAAATAAACTTAGTCCTTTGAATAAGTAGGTCGGCTGCTCGCAAATGACACCATTAAATTAGCAGGATCCAAAAAGGGACAAAACTCCTACATGACTTCTCCAGTTGACTGCCAAGGTCTATTTGATGATCTCTGCCACTGTCCGACCACTATCTGTGAGATCTAAGTGGTTCCTGATCGTCTATTTAGTCAGTCGATTTTTCTTGCTTGTTTTAGCGCTATTCTCTTCTGATGAGCCAGCTAAGGGACTTTCTTCCACACTTTTAAAAACATAATGTTCTGCTGTTATTGTCAGCATTTTTATTTCCTTTATAAAGCATGGCCAGCAGGTGGAGGGAGGTCATCCTCCCCCTCTACTCTGCCCTGGTGAGGCCACATCTGGAGTACTGTATCCAGTTCTGAGCTCCCTGGTTCAAGAAAGACAAAAAACTACTGGAGAGAGTCCAGTGGAGAGCTACGAAGATGACCAAGGGAATGGAGCACCTCTCTTATGAGGAAAGGCTGAGAGACCTGGGTCTATTTAGACTGAAGAAGAGAAGACTGAGAGGGGATGTCATCAACGCTTACAAATATCTAAAGGGCAGGTATCAAGAGGATGGGGCCAGACTCTTTTCAGTGGTGCCCAGTGACAGGACAACGGCCCATGGGCACAAACTGGAACACAGGAAATTCCATCTGAACATGAGGAAAAACTTCTTTCCTTTGAGGGGGACAGAGCACTGGAACAGGCTGCCCAGAGAGGTTGCGGAGTCTCCTTCTCTGGGGATATTCAACACCCACCTGGATGCATTCCTGTACAACCTGCTCTAGGTGAACCTGCAGGAGGATTGGACTAGATGATCTCCAGAGGTCCCTTCCAGCCCCTACCATTCTGTGATTCTGTGATTCTGTGATGGTAGAGACATGCCAAATAACAAGTGATTCTGTTTGGTCTTCCTGACGATGTAAAATAGGGGTTTCATTAAAAACCAAGTTGATCTATATGAAACTGTTAAAAAAATAAATACCTTTTCAAACAGTGTAAAACTATTGACTCTAACTCACAGCCACAGGCAACTTTGGAAATAAGATTTTAGAAGATGATTAAAGAAAATTGAGCATTTATATGCCCAGTGAGAACATGTGCAATTACATTGCATAGGAAGGCTATGTAATAAGAAAAAAATACAAACAAAAATGTACACCCTTGACTTATGCCATGAACTAATCTCTAACTAAAAGCAGTTAGAAATTTCCTCTATGGACAGTTTATTCCATAATTGTTTAAAACTAGGTTTTTGTCATCTTTCTCTGAAGCACCTGGTACTAGCCACTGTCAGAAAAGGGATATTGGGGTTGGCAGCCTGTTAGTTTGATTCAGTAACATAATTGTTATGATGCTGATGCTTTGTTCGAACTGTTTCTTAACCACAATGTGGCTTTCTGTAAAAATGGTTATTGTCATGATCACAGAAGTAGGAGGACTCTTTTCCTTTTTGAGGATTTTAGCTAGAGCAACCATATGACAGACTGTACCCTTTTTTGTGTTTTTTTAGTGTAGGCACTATGCTCCTTAAAAAGGGAGCTGAAGATCATATATAACCCTCTGGAGGATGAGGGGAAATAGTTTTTGGAAGGAATTGCACAGGCACAGAGAGGAGATTATTAGGAAATTAGAGTTAGGAGGAAGAAGGGCTACAAGAAGGGCATCATGGAGAAGAGAGCCTGCGGCTCCAAAAGCAGCCAAGATATTGCTCAGAGGAACAGGAACTGGTGACACTGCTGGCCCAAGGCACTGCAGGAAGATGTCCAGAGCAGTTGTGCAAAGTTTGTTGCATTTTGGAAAGCCACTGAGCTGGCTGAGACAATGGTCTGCCTGCAAGGACAGAGTGGACAAAGAGAAGTTTGTTTACAATCCCTTTCTATTACTCCTCCATCTTAATTTAAAAAAAAAAATTAATTGACCTACTTTATTGTCTACTAAAACCGTGATTGGTTTTTATGTTTGTATAAAAGCTTTTGGGTATTGTTTGGGGAACTCACTGCAAGGGTCATGTCAAACCCCTTTGCTCTTCCTTTCCTTGCTGTCAGATCTCAAGCCTATAACCAAAATAGAAATCTGTCATTGATCTTATTTTGGACCATAGCTGGTGCTGCAGGCACATGGGTAGCAGCTACTACTGTTTCAGCAGATCCAGCCAGGTTGGATCCTGCAAATATCTCCAACTGGGGACACGTGACAGAGATTAACTAAATTGATGCCTAAGCAGCTTCTTCACAATTTCTTATGGTTTATCCTTTCCTCAAAGGCACAACACATTCAGACTAATGCATAAACACGGTAAATGGCCTACATTCAGGGTATTGTTTACACCTTTGCAAATTCCCCTCAGCTGAGCTATCGTCTGCATTGACACAATGGAGCAGCTTGACTTCTGTAAAGCTTTTATGTCTGTAACTTCCCTGTCAGTTCTTCTCCACTGTCTCCTCTTTGTCTGGGCTCTGAGAGCCCACAGCCACCAAAGGAAAGCCACTAAGCCCAGATGAAAGCAGGTAGGCACTTTCTCCTTTCAATTAATAACCCAGCTATTGCTGTCGTAATTCCTTTGATGGCTGGTGCAGGAGGTTTTACTTGAATCCTTGATGTGTGTGTTAATACTGAACCTAGAAAGAAAAGTAAAACACCAGTTTCCATTAACAATGCTGTATATTCAGACAGGGTTAGACTCAAAAATCATAAAGGTTAGACATATTTTTTGTCATAAATATGAATATTTTCCTCGTGCATTCAGTTATGAAGCTTGTTGTTTTCTATGCTAGAATGAAATCTTGATCCTACTAAAATACATTAGACCTTTTTTGTTATCTTGCACAGAGCTGGGATTTCAGATTGGAGAATTAAAATTACATGAGAATACTTTAGGATATTAATGTTTCAGTAAAAAAAAAAAAATCCTTATAAAGGAATGAAAGGAATTGCCAGATTAGTATCAGTAAATTCAAAACCGGAGAACAGTTAATTTAATAAATAAAGAATATTCCTTTAAAAGAAGGATTATAGCAACTAGCTACTTCTCAGTAGCTTAATTAAACTATGATGAAGATAGTCTTTTTTCAGCACACTTACTTGTGCTGTGTATATTTTAAATACCAAAAATAATTATTGACTTTCAACTAGATTAAAATTTTTCATTATTTATAAGAAAGTAATTAACCTGAAACAGCTTCTAAAATCAACTTACTAATTATTAATCAGTAATATAGTAGGTTAGTGAAACATACTTACCAAAACAGAAACTAGGATTAGATGCAATGTTTTGGCTGTAAGGCTTTGTGGGCTGAGGAAGAAAACAAAAAGCTATATACTTTATTTTCTTCTACTGTCAAGAGAAGCCTTGGCAGCCAAGCATCATCTTTAACCTTTTAATTCTTACATCATTTTTAGTTAATTCGCTTTTAACTTTCATTCCATGCATTAAGAGTATCCCTGTTATTCCACACTAAGATTCAATCATAAAATTCATGAGATCTGGTGCCTTCAAATTGCTTCACTAACTTACAGCCCTAGGGTTGATCTATTTACACAGTGGAACCAATTCTCCAAGCCAGTACCACCCATTACATCTTAGTTTGGGATTGCTGAAATAGTATCACTTATATGGAATCATAGTTCTTTTAAATTACTTTCTTTTAAAGTTCCTACTTCTGCTTCTTTGGAGGCTCTTTTCAAGGCTTTATGAGTTATCCCAACCCTTCATAAATACAAATCTGTTTGTAAGGTATAACTAGGAAGACATAATTGAAAAGAATTTTGTGTAGTTTCTTTGTCTGTTTAAAGTGAGGGAGAAATAAAGCAAGGGATGTTTATCTCCTGGGCTCCAGTAATTTATTTCTTCTGAACAGGTAAAACAAAACATCTTTTTCCACAGAAAAGAGAGCAATTCAGTAAGTTTCTTTCCCTGCCATCTATGACATGCAAGAACTATCAATGTTCCTCTGTACAGGGGAAGACCTTGGTCCAAAAAGAAAGCACAGTATGACATACCACCTACTTGCATGAGACCATAGCTCTGCTGCAGACCCTTTCCATAAATAGACTCTCAATAAAAAGGTAAATGTAGAACAAAGGCAAAGAAAAAAGCACAGTGTGGCTATTTGGGTCACAGACTTCTTTCTATCCAGTATCCCAAAATACAAGGTATATAAAGTCCTGCTGTCACTATTCGGCACAAACGATGCTACTGCTCTTGCATGTTTCATTGAGTTCTCCTCTTGTTGCACTACTCAAACTCTGGAGCACATTCTTCATACTTTTTTCTATCACAGTCTTCCATACTTTTCTTTTTCACACAAATGACCTTTTTGCATACTTAAGTCTTAATTTAATTCATAAAGTTTGGACTCATATAACTTGTGTCCTGAGAACCACAAAAACCCTACACAAAAAATGAAGGAAATGTCCACAGTTTGAAGAATTAAGATCTTCTGTCCTTTGCCAGATGTGCTTTCACAGAGGTCAATGACTTCATTTGATTATAACAGTGTTAAAACCTGCTTCTTTCCTTGTTTTTGTTGTCTCCAGCTAGGAGGATAAGATTAAACTCTAGCAGAGAGTAAATTATAAGCCTAAGACACTGATATAAATAAGAACTAAAGCTCATGAAGTCAACACATTTAGGCTTTCATTAAAATGGCGTGAGCTAACAAAGAGGCCTTTACAGGGAAGTGGTCTCAGCACACTGGAAACATATGAAAAATGTATAATAATATAGACTGAGAGCTGAGTGAATAGACCAGATGGTTTTCACAGGATATTCTGTCCCTGAATGTGACATGCTATTATTTCACAAGGCCAAAAGTCCTTGAAATGGATGAGGCAATGACCAGGTTCAGAGACCATTCAGACAAATTGCAAGAAAAGGGTTTCTGGTAGAAATAGTAATTATTTGGAGTGATTTATATAATTTTAAGCACAATATATTTTAAAGTTTTCTGAAAAGCATTGATTGTATGAGGCCAATGATTGTCTTATACATTAATTGTCTCTGTCAGAGATGTCCTTTAGGGCTCTGCTGGAAATTCTGGGCACTGCAGTTATCCCAAAGGGACCTCCTCAAGTCTATGGTAGCAAATATTCTGATCCACTCATACATAATACATGATTTTTCTGTGACATTTGTCTTTGCCAGAGTTCTTGAGAAGTACAGCATAGAATGAGCTGTAGGAATCACAGTGCAGTCACAAAGGAATCACAGTGCAGTCACAGGTCCATGATCTCATTGCAATTACTGAGACATGGTGGGATAGCTCACATGACTTGAACACTGTCATGGAGGGCTATGTTCTCTCTCGGAAACATAGGCCAGCGAGGCAAGATGGTGGAGTTGCTATTTATGTGAGAGAGCAACTGGAATGTATCGAGCTCTCCCTGGGGGCAGATGAAGAGCAAGCTGAGAGCTTGTGGGTAAGGATTAAGGGGCAGGTTAACATGAGAGATGCTGTTGTGGGTGTCTATTACAGGCCACCTAATCAGGATGGGGAAGTTGATGAGGCCTTCTACACACAAGCGAGTATCACCTCACAATTACAGGCCTTGGTTCTCATGGAGGACTTCAACTACCCTGATATCTGCTGGAAAGGCTACACAACTAGGCATGTACAGTCCAGGAGGTTCCTCCAGCGCACTGATGATAACTTTGACTCAGGTGGTGGAGGATCCCACAAGGAGAGGTGTACTACTGGACCTAGTACTGACAAACAGAGGGACTGGTGGAGGATGTAAAGGTTGGGGGCAGACTTGGCTGCAGTGATCACGAGAAGACAGACTTCAGGATTAAGTGCGGTATGCACAAAATGACAAGTAGGGTTGAAACCTCAGACTTCAGGAGGGCTAACTGTGATCTCTTCAAGAAACTGCTTGGAGAAATCCCATGGGAGAGGGCTCTAGAGGGTAGGGGGGCTCAAGAGAGCTGGCTGATATTTAAGCATCCCTTCCTCCAAGCTCAGGATTGGTGCATCCCTAAGAGCAAGAAATCAGGTGAGGGAAGCAGGACACCTGCATGGCTGATCAGGGAGTTTCTGAAAAAGCTCAAGTGGAAGAAGGAAGTTTACAGTATGTGGAAGAAGGATTGACTGCTTGGGAAGAGTACAAGAATGCTGTCGGGGTCTGCAGGGATGAAACAAGGAAAACCAAGGCAGCCTTGGAATTGAACCTGGTGAAGGATGTCAAGGTAAATAGGAAGGGTTTCTTTAAGTACATAAGAGGCAAAAGGAAAACTGGGGAAAATGTGGGCCTGCTGTTGAATGAGACAGGTGCTGTGGTGACAGATGATGCAGAGAAGGCAGAGTTGCTGAATGCCTTCTTTGCTTCTGTATTCACTGCTCGGGCCAGCCCTTAGGACTCTAAGACTTTGCAGGTAACAAAGAAAGTCTCAAGGAAGGAAGACTTTCCCTTGGTTGAAGAGGAACAAGTTAGAGAACAATTAAGTAAACTGGATACCCACAGGTCCATGGGGCCCGATAAGATGCATCCACGAGTGCTGAGGGAGATGGCGGAAGTCATTGCTGGGCTGCTCTCCATCATCCGATGGAGCAACCGATGTCATTTACCTGGACTTGTGCAAAGCGTTTGACACTGTCCCACATGATATCCTGGTCTCTAAACTGAAGAGACATGGATTCGACAAATGGACCACTCGATGGATAAAGAACTGGCTGGACGGTCGCACTCAAAGAGTTGCGGTCAACAGCTCGATGTCCAAGTGGAGAGCAGTGACAAGTGGCGTTCCTCAGGGGTCGGTACAGGGACCTGTGCTGTTCAATATCTTTGTCAGCGACATGGACAGTGGGATCGAGTGCACCCTCAGCAAGTTTGCCAATGATACCAAGCTGTTTGGCGAGGTAGACACGCAGGAGGGGAGGGATGCCATCCAGAGGGACCTGGACAGGCTGGAGAGGTGGGCCCAAGCCAACCTCATGCAGTTCAACAAGGCCAAGTGCAAGGTCTTACATCTGGGTCGGGGCAATCCCAAGCACAATTACAGGTTGGGCGGGGAATGGCTGGAGAGCAGCCCTGAGGAGAAGGACCTGGGTGTGCTGAT